>JAUYWG010000066.1:480410-495302 GCA_034779775.1 Enteromius afrohamiltoni | reverse complement strand
TATAAATAAAGTTTTTTTATTTGTAATTGTTTATTTATTGTTAGATTGACATCTTAATTCATTTGTATTTTATGTAAATTGTTTCTTTTTGTAATTTGTTTCTTTTAAACATTCACATTTTATATTAATTTTAATATAACAAATTTTGTAATCGTATTAATCTTTTATATTTAGATAATTATTTTATGTTTATTTTTGTGTTTAATGATAATTGCTAGTGTTTTATACTGTACTAAATCATGTTCCAAATTCTGGGATGCATGATTGTAAAAAATGTGGAAAATTCCCATAAAATGATTTTTTTTTTTTAAATGGAACAATTTAAATATGACCCTTTCTGGTGGACCAATCTTATTTTGTCCCTCGTTCATGGAAAGTGTCACACATCTTCATGTCCCGTTCTGTTTCCGGATAGACATTCCACTAATCCTGTTTTCTTCCCTTCACTCCTCCCCTGTCCCCTTCTCCTCATCCTCCTCTTCCAGAAGCCAGTACTAATTGCGGTTAGGTTTATTGGCATTACAAGAACTGCCACGCCGGTATGTATCCACGCCAGTCGGCGAGTGCGTGTCCGTGTAGCATCGTTAGCCATCCGTGGTTTGATGATGTGTTGATGCGCCTGTTGAGGACGTTCCAGCTCATTCTGATATGCTGTTGTGTGATTGATTGTGAGGAGCGGCCAGATGTCACGTCCTACTCATTTTCAGTTTGTCTTGTGTTAACTACGCATGCGGCGTGCTGCTGGATCACTAACATTTCCTCTTCTTTCATTTCTCCTGCATTTGCTTCTCGCTGCGTTATTACACAGCCAAACGCAGTGAAAAAGGTAACGCTCAATGACTCTGTGTGTGTGTGTGTCTTTAGGACGTCGCAGTGCTGTCTGTCTCCTGTTAAGCTGCAGTCGTGCTAGACTTTGTTTTATTTGTTCACATGCAAACACAAGCCAGTGAAGTGTTTTATAAAGAATTACAAAAATAAATAAAATAAAAAATGTGTGTAATTGTGTATAATAAAAAATATATATTTATAAATATAAATAAATAAATATATATATATATATATATATATACACACAATTTAATTTAACTGTAAATAGTCATGCCAAATTACCAACAATGCCTTTCTCGTAGATAAAAAATTATAAACTCATCTGAAAACTGACATTTCTTTAGTTTTTTTACTTTTTTTGTTTATTTATTGTTACATTGATAGTTTTTTATTAATTTTATTTTTCATAATTCATATGGGTTAGTTTAATTTAAGCTAAAAAAATATATATTTTAAATGAAAATTTATTTGTATGATTTTTTTATATTACAATTTTAGAATTGTCTATTTTTTTTATTTAATATTACACTGATAGTTTAATATAGCTAAATTTGTAATTTTGATCTTTTTTTTTGTAAACAATCACATTTTATTGTATTTATTATTTAGGCTATAATTACATATGCATAATAAGGTCATATAATAATAAATGCGTTTAATAATATTAATTTCATTACATTTAAATAGTAATTCCAACTCACCTACTGTACAATGCTTTCCACTTAGATACTAAAGCTGTAGTTTCTACTAATTATCATCTCTGAAGATTTCACATATGAAAAGTGATATTTCATCCATTTTAATAGATTATTATTTGTTTTTAAAAACAGCCACCCTAGAGCCTCATATCTTGTTTTCTAAACAATACCGGTCAAAAGTTTGGAATATTTATGATTTTTTTTAAAGTGTTTCTCTCTCTCTCTCTGCATTTATTTGATTAAAAATCCAACAATAATATTGTAATTACATATGAATGTTTTTACTGCATTGCAATCAACTAAATGTAGTGTAGGTCAGCATGTAGGTGGTTTTTTTTTTTGTAATATAAAAATTATTCCAAACTTTTATGTGCTGAAGTGATTTCTAGCATGACTCCACCTTTACTCACTGAATACTTGTTTCTTGTGCCCTGGTCTGTTGTTTTCTCCAGGGTAAAACGCGTTTACGCAAAAGCGGCCATCACACGCCCTCACCGCCCTTAAGCCCTCGGGCAGCCGAGAGGGAGGAGCCAGGTGAGGAGGGGGCGGAGCCTGGGCTGAGTGAGCAGCAGCAAGCAGCCATGCAGCAGGAGGAGAAAGTTCTAACTCAGCAGATAGAAAACCTGCAGAAAGAGAAGTTAGTGAGACTTTTTGTGTCATGAGTATCATCATTTGTGATCCTGGACGACAAAAGCAGTCATTAAGTAGCACGGGTATAATTGTAGCAGTAGCCAATAATGCATTGTACGGGTCAAATCTCTGACAACTTTAAAGGGGATTTTCTCAATATCTAGAAGTTTTTGCACCCTCGGGTTCCAGATTTTCGAATGTTATCTATCCTAACAAACCAGACACCAAGCTTATTCATTCATCTTTCAGATAATGTATAGATTGACTGGTTTTGGGGACCTTTTGTCTAGGTGTCTTACTTTCATTATCACTTGACTTTAGGGAAGAGCTGACCTATGAGATGCTGGCTCTGGATCCCAGAGCGTCTGATGACGAGATGCTGGAGTCGGAAGCGTCTATCGGAACAGCAGACAGCTCAGAAAACCTTATGGAGTCGGAAGGAGCCACGTCTGATCAATGGGGTAATGATGCTTTTTTGTTTGCAAGACATTTTAAAGGGACAGTTCACATATAAAGTAAAATGTTATCATTTACTCGCCTTCATGACGTTCCAAAACCCATGAGACTTTGGTTAGTCTTTAAATTAGGACATTTTTAGCAAAACCTGAAAGGTTTCTGTTCCTCCATTAAGAGCTCAGGTCACCAAATCATAAAGATCGTAAAATTTCCTCCATTTTAAGTCCAGGTAAACAAAACTTAGAAGACATTACACATGATTTGAAGTGCCCTATGTCTTCTTTGCAGAAAAAAGCCCCGGCGCAGCATCAGCGTCACGCTGGAGGAAGTCCGAGTCCAAAAGCAGACGTGGTTTACGGCGTCAGCCTGAATCTCTGGACTCGGTGGACTCGGCCGTAGCCTCGCTGTCCTCTGTGTCATCCACGCCTCACTACCGCTTTCGCTCGTCCTCTTCCGGGCCGTTGTTTTCATCCGGCTCTCCTGGGGACTTGCACATTCTCCCCGACCAGGAGGACTCCGAACAGGCTTCCCTGACCACCCGATGTGCCTCCAGCTCCGAGAAAACACATCCGCGGCCCAGAGCCAACCGAAGCTGCCCGCCAAAGCCCCGCGAGCCGGGAGAAGGCGTCAGCGGCAGCCGGAGAAGAGAGCATGACTTCGCTTCTTCTCAGCCTTTGGTGCTGTATGGGAGTAATGAATTTATGGTGTGACGACAATGGTGTCCAATATTAGCCAGAGCTGGTAAAGCAGAAACACCAATAGATGTCCGAATAACAAGAGAACATGCTTGGAAATCAACCATCAATTGCTCGCCCTTCCAGTGAACAAAATGTAAGGAAGGTACTAAAAACGATGCTGGTGAACGACCTACTGACTGTAACGGACCTGCTGGACCGGTCTGTTTTTCACTAGAACTAGAATACGTGAACGGGGAAAGAGCGGTTTTTAATCAACACGCTATGTCCATTTTCATGTTTACAGAACTGAGCCAATGAGAAGTCAAGGCACTTCGACTGACTGCATGCCGTATTGCTACCATTTTGTTTTCACTCTATGATTAAAATCTTTGATAAAGTGCTAAATATGTAAAATAATATTATATTATTGATAAGGGTTGAACAAGTCGTGTAAATAGCTGAAATCCTTGTGCTGCTGTTTGAAACGTGTGAAAATAAGGTCTTTTTGTGTTGCAGATTGAAAACTAGAGCGCGTGAATCTGTCTGTATGTTGTTTCTTATGGACGAGTCTGACAAAAACGCACATGATTTAGGTCTCATTTCATCCCGTTTTTTTGCATAAAGCAAACAATCTCCGTTTTCTTTATGCAAAAATGGGTTTGATTGTGTTGTTTGATGTGCTTTAACCCATGTTACTTGCTTTTTTTGGTTCCAGGAACACATTTTCCATTCAAATGAAAAAGCTAAAGGATGATAAGGGATGAAAAGTCAGATTAGTGTGTTTGTTTTATTCGCCACCTTTTTTTAATTTTTTTATTTTATCAGTGTTATGTGCAAACCAAATCAGGACTTGAAAATATATTTAGTTTTTTGGTAAATGGCTTTTTTTTAATATATATTGTGTTTTACATATGCTGATTTTTTTAAATTGTGAAATTCAAGTATATTTTTGGTGTTCCATTGTGCTGTTTGGAGTCACATGTTTAGTTGGCCATAATATCCTTTCTGTTTAATAACTTAGATTTAATTTAGGTGCTAATTTATCACAAACATCCTCTGCTGTGGATTTTTACCCTTTAAACTGTCATTAGTAGATTAACATGCAACTTTATAGCAGTAAAGTTCACAGAAAAACAAGGACACGTAACGGCAAAAAGCTCAAAGCTTTAGTATAAACTATATAGTACGTTTACACAGTCAACATTGCTGATTATGTGCAGGGAATGTGTCTCCAGAAGCTGTTTACTCAGTGTGCTGTTACAGATATCTATGTCTATATATCAGTCATAGCCTATTGCAAGAAACCATTACCATGGTGCAATATCACAAGACGTTAAGCTATGTTTTTATGTTCTGATAAGTATACTTGGGTACTGTCCTAACCACTAATGCTCAGAAAGAGGTGGTAAGAAGGTTGTTTGTTGCGTCCTGCATAAGTGAATGTAATCACTGTAGCATGCCACACTATTGTCAAATTTCTCTTACAGCTACTGTATTTAAGACCACGTTTGAGGCCGGGAACATACTCTGTGCAAAAAATGCAAACCCGAATGTTCCCAAAATATATTAAGGTGCAGTCGGTTATCCATTCCTGCTGGATTGGTGTTGTAATGACTGAAATTAGTCTGCAAAATGTTAGCTAGAGTTGCTAGAGTTACCGTGGCTTCATAACTCATTGGTTTGTGGAGGTCATTTCTGCCACTCACAAAAAAAAGTGAGTCAAGTGAGCTTCAGTGAGTCAAACTGAAAAGGTCAGAATTATAACACAGTTATGATGTCATAATCATGAGATAAAAGTTTGAAATACGGCTCTAAAATTTGAACTTGACACGGAGAGTTGAAACTTCCTTCAAAAGCTGGCACAGACATGCTAAACTGTAATTAGGCTATAACAAGTAAAATTTAGATATAAAAGCAAAAATTATTTATTTCGATCTCATAACCATGCCTTTTTATGTCATAATTTCGATTTGGTTTATAATAATTTTGACCTAACTATGTCATAAATCGGACAGGGCAGAAATGGGCTTCATTAATCAGATGAGTTCATGTCAATTATTTAACTTGTTAAACTGGATTTAGGTTGCTGGCAATAAGCATGTTGACAGATTAACTAACATTACCTTACTTCTCCTCAGACTGTCGATCCAATACGTGAAAGAGAAAAACTGACCGTTATGTTAATGAGCTTTACGCGTGCTCTTCAGAATCAAAGACACGTGATCCTATGTCGTTTAAAGCGGGTGCGCACGCACTTGTGTGGAGTATGTTTTTTGGCATAAGAAAAACAAGGGATGTAATAGAGTAATGTAATATCTTGCATATGACAAATATTTTACGTTGAATGATCCCTCTGTGTT
The DNA here is from genome assembly GCA_034779775.1 of Enteromius afrohamiltoni. Classification (NCBI taxonomy): domain Eukaryota; kingdom Metazoa; phylum Chordata; class Actinopteri; order Cypriniformes; family Cyprinidae; genus Enteromius; species Enteromius afrohamiltoni. The sequence goes on along the minus strand of JAUYWG010000066.1, from coordinate 489,653 downwards.
TTAAAGGACTGACGGTCTACAAACGGATTTGTGCTTTCGGAGTTTGTGTTTGTGCTCTCGCGAGCGCAGTTGTAAACTGTGCAATTTGTGTAATATTTCTTTAATGTGTAAATGTAAGGATGTAAAAAAAATACCATAATCACTGTCTTATTAAAAAAAGAAGAAAATAAACCTGATGATTCCTTAGTCTGTTGAGATAGAAACTAGCTTTCTAATTTAATGAAAGGTTTTAAATTCAAAGTTTTCCTCATCCTCAAACAGAGTTTCTATCAATGGCTTATTTTTTCCACCCCAGCATCCAATTTCCCTCCAATTCCCAGCAATAGCTTAATGAATGCGCTGCTGGGCATTGTTTTACTACCTCCACCGGCTTCCCCACCATTTTGCTTCTCTACTAACTCGCCTCCGTAGAAGCCTCCCCGCCACCTGCCTCTCCCGGGGCTTATTCACCAATTTATCGTCCCAGAAGCCTCCTTTCTGTACCGCCTCCACCCACCCAAGCTTCCCAGCTACCCACCTCCACAGAGGCTTCACTACTACCCGCCTCCGCTTTCCAGGCCTATGCGGAGGCCTTTCTTTATACTTACCTCCACAGAGGTCTCGTATTCGCCTCCGCAGAGGCTTGCACCCTCAGGTATCAGTTAGCAGGCCGCAAAAGTCAAAACCATTGCACCCACCACGTGGGCGGCTTCAGCCTGAGACGGTCGAAGCCCCCTCGCTACAAAACCTGTGGACATCCCGAACAAGAGCAATGCACCCCACTGCATTGGTCGCTCCTGTTAGGGAAGCACATAATGCACCCATTACCGCAGCATCGAACCACAAAAGGTGGAGCTATTACACCCACCTCGTGGACGGCTCCAGACGGAGATGGTATTTTTATAGTCACTGCTGCGGTTAATGGACCAAAACCAGGAGTCCTGCATCCACCGCGTGTAAGGGATGCTCACATTTTACACCCATTGCCACGGCAACGGACCACAAAAGGTGGAGCTATTGCACACACCGCGTGGGCGGCTCCATCCAGAGATGGTCGTTACACATTCGTTGCCGCTCGCAGTGGTCAGCCCAAACCGGAGCATTGTGCTTACAGTGTGGACTACTCCGGCAAGGGACGCTCACACATACCTCTGTTTGGCAGGAAACCTCAAAAGTAGGAGTTATTCCACCCCCCACGTGGACAACTCCCGCCAGCAAAGGTCATTCTCTACAGTTCTGCCATAATAGTAGGTAACTCAAACTGGAGCATTGCACCCACCGCGTGGACCTCTCCAGCAAGAGCCCCTCCCTTACCCAGCATATTCCCAACCTACATATTTCCATTCAGCAGCACTCCTTAGCCGAATTACATGCTTCATATTCCAGTTCTCTTATACCCAGACGTCTTTTGAATATCCATCATCCAGCTTCTCCTTGGCTTAATTCGTTTACCCACTATCCTTAGATATTCTCTCTTTTGGGGGGCACTCAGGGATTGGGCCAGACGTCTAGCTCTCGCTGCCCGAGGGTTCAAATCCCTAGGGCTCAGAGTTTGCCGAGCTCCTGGCCCTCTTGCCGAACGGCAGGCCAAACACACAAATTCTACATAGTTATATTAATGATGAAGTCCGAACTAGTGAAAGATTATTTGTTAAATGTAAGAAAATAGTTAGATTGGTTTAAATGCTACATATGCGTGTGTATGTGTGTGTTAGATTCAAAAATATTAAAATATGTTGTGAAAATGATGATGGAACAAATGTGCACAACTGAGAAAAAATATCATCACATGTAACATAACTTCCTAGAGAGAAAAGAAGCAGCTTGTTGACTAGTGAGTGAGTGAGTGAGTGTGGTCAGGTATGATGAATTTGTGCTCTATGCTGAGACGGTCTATTTAATAAATAGTTTTTCCTCATTTTATTTTTCTCCACAATAATTTAAAATAAGGTTAGGTCTACTTTAAGAAATTTTTACGAACGATATTTTTTTAAAATATTGTACATTTATTGTTATTATTTTTTTTACCCTTTCAATGCTAAATCACCCTGATCCTGCAGAGGGCGACAGTGATTGGCTGATTCTCAGTAATCGCGGCCTTCTGAAGAAGAGCGTCATCATCAGCAGGTTCACGAGGTTAAAAATAATTAAAAGGTTAAAAGTATTAAAACAATATTAAAACTGACACAAAAGTGTATATGCATGGAGTAAGCTCGTATAGAGTAAATGCATAAAGTTGCAAACTTTAAAGAGGAAATAATAACAGCGTGATTTTATCTGCACGTGTCAGTAATCATCGAATTACATTTCATCGTAGACACATGACGTGGCACATTTTACATAAACTTAGCTTTTATTGTATTATTGTTCACCATTAAATTCACCGTAGTAAGGTTAATGCAGGAAAACTGTGTATCTCTGTATTATATTAAATATATTAAACATGAAACAGCATCAAGCTGCAGTTCACAGTAAGAGGAATCAGATCATTCATCAGTGAGTATTGAGTGAGTGAATGCAGCTGAAAATATGAGTGTATGATTATGAACGTGTGTTTCAGTGAAGTACAGAGATCTCGGCATCAGACAGCCCCATGACAGACGTGTGCGAAGAACACCAGTAAGATCGTAACAACACACATTAACTCTATATAGCAACTCCGGTTGTAAAACATAGTCAGCGTAGTTATCAATGCACACGATGTGTTAGCAATCACTAGAAACTGCTGCAAATATATTGACTATCGGACTTAAACCCATTCAAACATATCGACAGTGCCGAGTACTGTTGAGATTCAGGCTTGTTAGATTATAAGAAACGCTCATTATCAGGTGCCGTATCGGATGGTGCAAGAGACGCATGTGTTATGGAGGAGATCATGGATGGATTCATCACAGCAGGAAGCTGCAGGAACACCGAGAGCGTCTGCTGAAGCAGCGGGTGAGTGAGTGAGTAACCGCACAACTATAGAATTCTAAGAATGTGATTATTCTGTCTTCATAATCTTTTATCGTATTGTAATTTTTTAATAGCATTAATCACTCTAATCAATTTTAAATACTATAGTATAGTTTTATTTATATTTTTAATTGTCTTAGTTTTATATTTCCAGTTTAAAAATGTTATAATTTTATAATTAGATATTTAAAACTTTTTTGGTTTTTCTATGTTTTATTTTATGTTTTTATATGTTTATTTTTATATTTTTTATTAGTGCTGGGCATCCAAAACAATAGTATTTGTTTATATAATATATGTGTGTGTGAACTATGTATATTTATTATTTATATAGAAACACACATATGGTACATGTTTAGAAAATGTTTACATATAATTACATGCATATATTTAAATTCATATTACTTGTATATAAACGTAACATTTTTTACTTAAAAATGCATGTGTGTCTTTATATATACATAATACATATATGCAGCACACACATCAACAAATATCTTTATTTTGGATGTGATTAATTGCGATGAATCATTGTCCAACACAAATTTTTATATTATATGCTTTTTTTAAAATATTTTTATTTAATATATTATATTTGATCAGTTTTATCAGTTTTTGCTTATTATATTGTGGTTTATGTTTAATTTTTGCTTTTTTTGTTTCAGTTTTAGCTTATAATTTAAGTGATTTTAGTGCTTCTACTTTAACCTATTTCAGTTTAATTTCCAAGACAAGATTTCTAATTTAAAATAATAATAATCTAATATTATATATATATATATATATATATTTGTAATTTCTACTTTATTTCAATTAACAAATCTGTTTTAAATCATCAATTAATTACAATTACCCTGCCTTTTATTATCTAGCATATTTATATAGAGACACTTTCACCAAACAATCAGTTGCTACAGCATAAAATCAAAAATACATTTATTTCCTGGCTGAATATCTGGTTTTATTGATTCTGTTGTAGTTTTAGTGTGCGACTGTGTTTCTTCCAGCGAGATGCGCTGTATTTCAGTTACACACAGCGAGAGGAGCGTCCAGCAGGACCTCAGACGTATCACAGGTGAGAAACGAAACAGCTCTGACTTCTGACCTTCAGCATGCAGTAGCACACACTTAGAGAGACAGTGTCTGATTGACAGGTACATTGACCAATCAGTTTGCTTTGCTCAAACTTGTCATTTAAAGATGAGTTGCACACAAGTGTCTGTACAAAAAATAACACCACAACAGACTGGCGGAAATGTGTCAAAATCCATAAAAAAGAATATATTCTCATCATTTCACAAACGCAAAGTAGAGCTGAATATATAGCTGTCAGTGTTAATTTACTATAATTTGTATGCTTGTATTGGTCATATCAATATTTTGAACTAGTTTTGATTTTTATGTATATATTTTAAAGTTTAATTTTAATTATTTTAGTTTTAGTATTTTTTGTTGTTGCTGTTGTTTTTAGTAACTTTGTTGGCGTTTTAGGAAAATATATATATTTTAACGCAAGTCTATGAAAAGATTTGTTACAGTGTTAGCTTTAATATTTCTCATTTAACTGAAACTAACTGGTAGTTAGTTCAATAAAATGTATTTATTTATATTATTGTTATTATTAAAATTTTATTTTAGGTATGAAAAAAATATGGTAATATTTTTATTACTTTTTTCAATTAACGAAAATGTTGTAGTTAATGATAATCTCTCTGGGTGGTGTGAAACTGTTTTATTAATTTTAATTAAACTTAAACTATTTTAGGGTGACCATACGTGTCATTTTTCCTGGTCACATCCTTGCCAGGATTTAGTTTTCCTCTTTGAAAGTCGTTGAAAGTAATGATCGTAAAAATGGTCACCATAAAGTATTTTAATGTTATTACTGTTATAATGTTAACAATATTGCCAAAGCAGTGTTAAACAAAATAAACAATGTGAAGAACAGTAGATGTATTATATCTATTTTTATATTTAATATTCAGTTGTATCAGTATCCATCTGTAAGCTCAGAGTGATGTCCTGCAGGTGTCAGTAGAGCGCTACTGTATTTCTGTGCTTGTTTAAACTGGAATGGGTTCTTAGAAACTCATAAGGGTCACGACATGAGGCAGAGAAAAACAACACTGAAATGTGATGTGAAGTGTGTCTGAAAGCGTACATCTGACAGAAATTAAAGTTAAAATGAGCTTGACTTAACTCTCGGTTGTTGACCGTTAAGTTAAGCTCTCGAAAGTGGAGGTGAATGAGTGAAATTGAAAGGTGGGGTTTAATATATGAGCTTGAAGGGGTGGAGTTTGAGTCCGTTGTTGATTGGATGTTGATATGTGGGTTTGGCACTCAAAATTGGAGTGAATGTTTTAAGGTGGGGCTTCATTATATGAGGGGTGGACAGTAAGGCGGAGCCTAGATTTATGAGCTCCAAGGGGCGGACTCTGAAGTATGATTTAAGGTTTCCTGGTTAGGAATTAGATTAAGCCTGGACTAGACCTAGAATTTGTAGAAACATGTCTTAAAAGATGCATTATCTGTGAGCATTTTAAGACCAAACAACGGCAATGATGTATTTTAAGATATCTCAGTGCAAGCCTTTTCCAGTTTAGACCGCTTTTAACATTTATTTTAATCTAGGACTAGTCTTAAACCCTGTTCGGGGAAAGTGCCCCTATGAGTTTAAGACAAGGCTAAGTTATAAAAGCTTGTAGAGGCGGAGTTTTGGGCAGAGCCTATATTAATAAGGGTGGGGTTTAAGGCGGGGCTTTTTTCTGTTAGTTTGAAGGGGTGGAGTTTAAAGTGGGACTAAGTTATATACATCGGTTGTTGATTGGATGTCGAAATGTGGATGTGGTTCTCAAAAGTAGAAGCAGATAAGCGTGATCTTGAATGGGCGGAGAGTAAGGTGGGGCCTAGTTCTATTCATTCGAGGGGGCGGGGTTTAACACAGGACTTCAAAAAGATTAAAAAAAAATTTATATATATATATATATTTATAAAATAAATTTCATAAAAGTTTAATGTCGATTTGAACATCAAGATCTTGTTTCTTCTAGTCTCGGTAAATACTTGGGTGTTCAGAATAATCATCTCTGTGTGTTACGTGTGAGTTTACTGCGGTACACGCTCAGTGCAGCTATAAGTGTGAGTTTATCAGATGGTCAGGGGTTTGGGGGATGGATTCAGTCCAGACCTCACACACTGAGAGCCATTAACAGTGCTTTTTGGGAACCGATTCGAATGATTCATTTGCCAATGGGATGTTGTGAAATGATTCACATGCATCCTAAAACGACATGCTCCTATCTTGGGTTGTGATGGATGATAAATGATAAATTCGAAGACTCCTGCTGCTTCTAATGGTCATTTCAATCTCCTGCGCTCATAATTCTGGTTTAACCTCTTTTGACTCATTGTGGTAATTGCAGGTCTTTCCAGTTGTGATGCGGTCGTGACTGCACTGATGGTTTGTGTGTGGAGACCTCACCCTCTGCAGACAAACACTGCGGCCTGTCAGGTTCAGCGGATGTCTAATCATTGCACAGAAGAAAAGAGGGAAACATAATAAGAGAATCTCATAAAAAAATAATAATAAATGTCTAAGGCACAGCTCACCCTGAAATCAAAAGAAAAAATACAGTTTGTTTAAAGAATATGGAGCCTGTTTTTATTGTAAAATTATGTTCATGACACATTCCCACTTTTTCCTCAATGATTCTCGTTAGTTTGTACTACTAGAATAGCCAGTTCTGAATGTATTGTTAATATAAATAAGCAAAATATATTAGATGAGAAAGATGTGGTACTTGTAAAAACTATTAAGCAAATTTATCAATCATTAATTTTTATTAACTTTATTTATTATAAAATTGTTTTATGTCTACTTGAAAACAAACATAATACTGTTAGAAATTACAATAATAAATTATAAAAATATATTACTGTTATTTAGGTTAATTAATTAAATGTGTTAATTATTCAGGAAAAAAGGTGATTTTAAATATTTTCATTCAAACACTAAATTCCCCAGATTTAGATTTTAATGCTATAAATCAAAGTTTAGCTCTACAGAAACTTTATGAGTGAACCTAGCACATTGCATTGCGGTATATTTATTTACTGTTATTATATTACTGTTCTAACTCCAATTATATAATAAAGGTATACATAAAATGTATTATTGTAATTGATTGCAACAGTATTATAACCGTATTACAATAAATAAATAATAATCATTAAAAAAATTTAATACATTTTATTAATTATTATTTAATTCAATTAATTGTAACAGTTTTATTTTACACTCACAATTACAATATTCTCAAAATCCTCAAGCTTTAACTGTGCAGACATCTCCAGAAATGTTGCAAATAATGCAAATGTGCACATTGCATTATATTTATATTTTATTATTTCTTTTATTGGTTTAATTTGATTATTTTAGACGATTTATTTATTTGTCATAAGAACAGAAGTCTGTGTGCTGCTCGCGGGTGAGGCTTTTGGTGTTTTGGGAGCGTTTATGCGTCTGGCTGTTTGTGGCTCCCCGCGGCGCTTGGACCCGAGCAGTTGTCCGTCCTGCTGTGTGTAAAGAGCCTGACGTTTGCTTTAATGTGTGTGTGTGAGACTCCCTGCAGAGCCACGACATCCACATCCTGTTTGAAGTCTCCTGATTCATCCACACACATAAAATACAAAGAATGCATCTGGATCTTGAGGCAGGACTGTTTGAGAAGCACAGATCTAGAGTGCTTTCTGAACAAGACCAAATACAAACCGAGAACCTGATCCAGAGACGCCACATCTGTGTCTCGTCCAGCACGTCTGCCCATACCACACAGAGGTCAGGGGTCAGGGGTCAGCGTCTCAGCCTGGCAGACTCCAGTGAAAACTTAAAGGCCTAAAACAAACAATTCAATTAGAGCTTGAGAAGGATTTCTCCTGCATTAACCAGCGACCGATTATACTCTTATTCACTGATTCAGGATCACTTCTGATGAATGACACAGATGTATTTACTAAGAAAACTAGGAGAAGGGAGAAGGGTTATTATAAAGAAAACAAAACAAAAAAAAAAAAAAATATATATATATATATATATATATATTATGGGTTATACTAAAATAACCCCCCACACTTAATAATAATTAAAAATAATATTGCAAAGTTTCTTGAATCAAAAAACAGTCATCATATTTTTTATGACAATTTTCCATTCTCTTTCTGACAGTTTTTTTATTATTCTTATTATTATGTAATTTTTAAAGCCTATTTGGATGAACCTGCTGTGAGTGTTTGATTCAGCTACCGTTATTTTACTGTAATTATCAATGAAGTTTTTACATTGTTTACTCGCGTTTAATTAAATCAAGCATACTGTTGCTTTCTTTATTAGGTAAAGAAGTCTTAGGTAAATGAAGTCTTAGAAAACTGAATACAGTTAAACAGATTCAATTTAATACGCATGTTTTTAAGAGATTTCTAGAAACACTCACTCAGTGATTTCTGCTTGTTCAGGATTGGTGGCGCTGTTTCCTCCCAGCCTGGGGTCAGAGGTCAGAGGTCATCCAGCAGAGGTGGAGAGGACGGGCTCCTGCAGGCCATCATGAATCTGCAGAAAAAGTGAGCTGCATGACAATATTCACAGATATGAAAGGTGAGGTGGTTTGAGACGCTTATGAAGCGCTGTGTGTAATCAGGGTTGATTGTGTAAGCTTGAAGAGCAGGACTGTGATGACCTCCAGAAACACCCCGGGCCAAAACATCATCATCAGCGCACTCTCTCGCACTCCGTTCAGATAAAACCACATTGCTGCTCCATACACTTCATGCTACTCCAGAGGTTCAGAAATTCGTCAGATTCCTTTTCAGTTATTAATTATAATGAAATGTTCAATGAAATAAAATTTAAAAATAGATATTTCATTTAATTTTATTTTATATTGAACGTTTGCAATAACTAACCTTAGTTTTAAAACAGCTTAAAATTAAATAAAAATTAATAAAAAAATATTTAGGCATATACAAAAATTACAAATGCATCAAAATAAAAATATTTAAATGAAAATAAATGTGATAAAGTGATAAAGTTCATTATTTTCTGTAATTTACTGATAAACATTAGACTTTCATATATTTTAGATTCATCACACACAACTGAAGTAGAAGCCTTTTATTGTTTTAATATTGATGATCTTGGCATACAGCTCATGAAAACCCAAAATTCAAATCTCAGAAAATTAGCATATCATGAAAAGGTTCTCTAAACGAGCTATTAACCTAATCATCTGAATCAACTAATTAACTCTAAAC
>JAUYWG010000066.1:440594-480310 GCA_034779775.1 Enteromius afrohamiltoni | reverse complement strand
GTGAACAGGTAAGTGAAAAATGGGAAAGTCCTTGAAATGGTGCTTTTCCCGTGCTTTATCCCTGGTGCTCTCTTCTTTCTTTCCTCTTAGGTGCTCGTGTGTGAAGGTCCGGTGCACCCCAGCCACCCGACACAATATATATATATATATATATATATATATATATATTTATATATATACATTCATACACATACTGTATACGCACACACACACAAAGACTCCTGCACTTTAAACCACCTGGATTACACTAGAAACTGCACAGTAATTTGGTGGAACATAAACACACAAAACAGCTAAGCAACTGCATAGCAACACCCTAGCAACCACCCAAAAGACCTAAAAACTGCATATGTTGTAAAAGTATAAAAAACTAGATACTGTATGGCAAAGCGGTAAAAAGTAACTGCAGGGTGTGTGTGTGTGTGGCTTTTACTTTTCAGCATGTTGTTTTATTTTTATTTGTTGTAGTTTGGTTGCTAGGGTGTTTCTATGCAGTTGTTAAGTTGCTTATGTGGTGTTTACTTCATAAAATGTTCCTCTGCAGGGTGTTACTTTGTGGAGTGCAAAGGTGTTTATTAAATGTTTTTTTAATAGTGTAATTACACCGTATCTCCAGGGTATTATGGTTGTCTGTAAAAAAGAAACATGGACAGCAGCAGGTTAACCTGTTTTGGTGTTGTCAGTGTTTCTCGTAATGTCTGATCTTAATGCTGCTGTGTTAGTGAACACTTGCGCTATACATTTCACATTGCTTTGAACTTTGACCCTGACATTTCAGAGTCCCGCAAAGGGTTTGTTTGATAAGAACAGAGTAACAGAGAGAAGGTTGGTGTGGCGGAAACTGTATTAAGAGGCCTTGATAAATCCATACCTTGTTCAGAAAGATCTGCTCAGACTGATTTTAAGTCAGGGATAAAGGGCAGCTTCTCACCAGTACCACAGAGCCAGGAGCTCAAGGGACTAGTCAGTGAAGCCGATCAAGGCTTAACTTATTCTGTGGGAATCAGAGGGGAGTCAGACTGAACCGCTGACCCCTGATTAGACACAAATCACTTCCCCCCGGCACTGGCCACTTATTGATTATAAAGAAGCTCTTCAGACCGTTACCCAGTATTCCCTGCTCATGCTGACCACGATCAGTTTGTCAAAGTGTTTTGATGGAGAGATCTGTTGGGATATCAGATTTACTGAAGTGACTCTTTGTGATCTAATCCAGAAACCTCTCCCTCTAGAAGACTCTTAATATTCTGTGATTCTTTTGTCATTATGTTGCATTGCTTTGATCCTGGTATCAAAATACTGTGTATTTTTTGTATTATTGCGTTAGAGTGTGCATTAGCCGATATGCCTTTTCCAGGGTATTCTGTGTGGTTGCCAGGGCGGTGGTATGCAGTTTCTGTGATATTCTGAGTGGTTGCTAGGGCATCGCTATGCAGTTTATATGGTATTCCATGGTTGTCAGGGCGGTGATATGCAGTTTTAAGGTGTTTTATGTGTTCTTTACTTTTTACCATGTTGATATGCAGTTTCTGTGACATTCTGAGTGGTTGCTAGGGCGTTGCTATGCAGTTTCTATAGTATTCTATGGTTGCCAGGGCGGTGATATGCAGTTTTAAGGTGTTTTATGTGTTCTTTACATTGACCTCAGTCATTTCATTACTTTGGCTGTTTAATTCAGCAGGTATCATGCAGTTATCATTTTGGATACTTAATAAAATTTTCAATGTTTGTCTTGATTTCTGTCAGTACAAAAAATGAATCAAGAACCTATTCAGAATAACACTTTTGTTTTTTTCTTCACACTGGAAATGGAAGGTCAAATTGAGTGTATTGCATTATGGGATACAATAATTCACGGATTGTTTTGGACTGCACATTCTGGTGCATGTAGTAGATCATCTGGATATTCTATAAATATGTGGCACAGTATACATACAGAAATAGTATGAGAAGTATAGTTATTTTCCTGCATTATATACTGAAGACAAATGTCCTGTTGTAAATCAAGTCCATGTAAATGCAGTCCATTGAGGTCGATGTATCTATAAGAGCCACAGAAAGACATGCTTTATGGAAATATAATAAGTCAATGAAGAAATGAAGTCTTTAAATGGGTTTGCTAACCCTTTCTTTGTAAGGTTGAGGAAAGGCTGTGTTTGCATTTGCCTGTTTGGACGTTTGACTAGAATTGACATAAATAGTGTGAAGCAGCAGTCAGGCAGTAGATTGAGTGTTTTCATCCCTTGTTCAGGTTTTGGCCCCTTCTCACGGATGTATAAACACTGCTTGGCTTGGCTAACTAGTCTCGAGTTTGAAAAGACACGGACACACGCTGCAGCTAAATAAACAGGCTTCAGGCTTTCTTGCTGGAAGTCTTCAAAGGGTCTTTAGCTTGCGATACAAAAGGGACGTGTGACAAAAGCAGCGCTTGTTTCCTATGCGGGTCTGTGCGTGTCTGAGTCACTCAGGTGTTGAGCTTTGTGTTTTTGCTCTCCTGTGATCTTCAATGGATCATACAGGTGTATCTGAACACAGTCACATTCAGCTCAGTGACATCTGAGCAGCTCTGACATATGCACATATGTTATTGTTAGAAAAATGTAGGTTTATTAAAGCAATAGGGCATGCACTTGTGATTTGTAAGCTACAGAAATTATAGTTTTAGCAAGTTATTTTATCACTAGTTTCTGTGCTTTTAGCCATGAAGTAAAGGAAGATGCTTTATCTGGACTTCCATTTATGTCGATATTTTGTGAAATCTGGCTAATGAACAATAATTAGAAAATGGTTTTGTAGATATTGATAAAGCTGTAAAATCAGGCCAAGAACAGATTAATTGATTGGTACTTTTGCAGATCCTGATTAAGCTTTCTATGAAAATATGAACTGATACTGATAACTAGGCCCTAAATTGTATAATCTGGCCAATAACCAATAATCAGACAATAGATTTGCAGATACTAAGGATTAAGTTTTAAAACATGGTCAATAATTGATTTTTTTTTAGAGTTTTGCAGATACTAAGTTGTAAAAAAAGGTGGAAAATTTCCATTCAACTATTACCAGAAAATGTCTACCACTTTGCCGCCTAACAACTAGTTAATCGATGGATAAAACTTGCAATATAAAAAGAAAACGCTCAGCTTTCAAATAAAGTTTTGAAATATTTCCATTAATTGGCCAGTTCTTCTGCAGATACTGATAACGTTGTAAAGTCTGACCAACAACTTATTAATTTGCAGATAAAACCAGTAATATCAAAAGAAAACATTCAGATTTCAGAAGTTATAAAATCTGGCCAATAACCAATTAATCGAACCAAATAATAACTAACCAAATAATATCAAGGGAAAATATGTGTTAAACTTTATTACAAAATGAACAACTTGTCATATAAAATGTTCAAATTATTTACAAGAAAAGGAGAGAGAAGATAAAAAGGCATGCATTAAATCTTATTGCTCTTTTTTTGTGAGAAATACTATGATTACAGAATCGAGAAGTTCCTGCACTGCCCTTCAACAGTTATTATTCAGGCATGTTGGTGTTATATTGGGGTTAATCATGTAAAGGATTCTGTAGTGTTTGAACAGTTTCTGAACCAGCAGAAGCATGCAATCCAGACAAACACTGACCCGGACCGATTCCTGCCCACCGGGGTACAATCATGGTGTGTGGTACTAAACCTCTAGCACATCGCTGCACCTGACAACACAAACAACAGACCATGTGACCCACACTTACTTTTCAGTTCTGTCTTTGTATCTTTTTTATTTTCATTTAACTTGTAGTTAATAGTTTAAGCTTTGTTTAGTTCATTTTGATTTTAGTTTTTGATAAATATGATGTATATTCTTTTTTAAAGTCAAGTTTTTGTACATTCAATCTATATGCCGTAGTTTTTATTCATTTTTAATTATGTTTTAATTCAGGTTTTAGTAATTTTGTTGTTTTGTGTCTAAATTGTAGCACTTTTGTTGAGTCTATATTTAATGTCTATAATTTTTATTCAGTTTTAATAATTTTATATTTGTGATTTTTTTTTTCCTATTTTAGTTTTTATTTATTATATATTATTTATTTTTTTATTAAGGTTTTAGGAATTTTGTGATTTTGTTATTTAATTTTTTTTGTATATTATTATATAGTTTTTATTTATTTGTATTTTGACATTTTTTTTTAGTACTTTAATATCTAGCTATCTAGCTTTTTATAAATTTGCTGCTGCCATTCTTATATATATATATATATATATATATATTTTTTTTTTTTTTTTTTTTTTTTTTTGACGTTTTATTGAAATGTTTAGTAATTTTGTTTTTGGAATTTTTCCTTTTTTTTTCTTAATTTTCTTAATTTTTCTTAATTTTTTTCTTAATTTTCTTAAGGTTTTAGAAATTTAGTATTTTTTGCTGTTTGTATAGTTTATTTATTTATAAGTTTTGCTATCTTTGTTATTATTCTTTACATCTTTGTATTCAGTTTTATTTCCATTTTAGTTATTAGGTACATTAAGTTACACTAAACGAAAATTAGAAATTTCTAACTAACTAGCTAAAATAAAAGTTTTTATATTTTTCCTATTTATGTTTTGACAGTTCTGTGTTTAGGATTGCTTGGTTTTTATCTCTAATAACCCTGGTTTGGAGAAATCGGCACTGATTGAGTCATTCTGATGGCGGCTGTATCCCGTATGGAATGCCAGGATCCTGTAATTCCCAGAGGAGGAGGTGGAGTGGAAAAGCGTGAGAGTGTAATTCCCAGCGAGCGGAAGGCTGAGGGCAGTGAGCTGAGGAGACGCCCCGTCGTCTGAAAGAGTCATTTTCTGCTCTGAACATACTGAGCTCCACACAGCAGCCTCAGCGGCCCACGCCAGCTCCGAGCAGAGCCAGTGTCACAATCTGATTATTCCACTACGCCGGATCTTAAAGTGCTTTATACACCTCCTACTGCTAGTGCTAACTATTCCAGCAGCACACAGAACAAACCAGCAAAACTCATGCTAGCTCAAGCCTTTCTGCCATCTTTATCTCAACAAGTCTCACAAAGCGTCATATTAGGGTCACATTTTACTACAAAATTAGAAATTAAGCCTATTTGTACGCTCTCAGAAAAAAAGGTGCAAAAGTCAGTGGGGCGGTACCTTTTCAAAAGGCACATGTTTGTACCTAAAGGGTCCATTTTGGTACCTTCAAGGTACATATTTGAACCTAATAGGTGTCAAAGTGTACCTTTGGAAAATGTACCGCCCCAGTGACAGCTTTTGCACCTTTATTTCTGAGAGTGTAAGGCTTCTTCTTTTTCTTTTTTTTCTCTATTTTTCTACTTTTTATGAAAATGTAACACATTTAACCCTATAAACTTCATTAATGCTTAAAGCACAGATTGTTTTATTTATAAAGTATTTGTAAATCATAGCAGGATTTGTCATGCATTAATGCATACACACAGGATTCATTCTTTCACAAATAATGATCAAAGTCTAATCGAAACTTGTTTCATCGAATTTGTCAGAAGTCCTTCTTAACAAACATATTCAAAAACAGTGTCGCTGTGCTGAATGTAGTTTGTAAATCAGCTCAGATGATGTTCACCCTTCAGTTGGTTAAAGCAGTTTTAACGCGCTGAACGCTTTAGTAAACGAGCGGCTGTGGGATTCTATATGTAGCACATTTCCAGCTCAGACTCTGTAATCTGCTCTTTCCTGACGCTCACGCTGCAGTGTTTGTGACTGACACATCCAGGTCCAAAACTCAACTTTCTTCAGATGTACTCTTCAATTAGCCGCCTAGCAATCTTCCCACCGCCACTGACGTGCTGTTTTTGAAGTTTTAAAGCATTCAGAGTAATAATTTTGACGGACGCTTAGTGATCTCAAAACTTTAAGCTGCTATTCACTGAAAATCTTTCCTTCCGCCAAAGCTTTCCAATTATGGAAATCTTGAGATTTCAACACTCTTGGACGGCAGTTTGAATATCAGTTTTATCTGTAGTAGTTTCCTCAATTTATAAATGATAATTCAAGAGCATTTTAATTGAGTTTGTTAGTATTAATATTACATAACATTGTTAAAAAAAGCTATAATTTTCAGTGAAAGAACAAATGCTTCATAATGCATTCAAATGCACATAATTTATGTATGTATTAATTAATTTATTTACTTTTCAGATTTTTTTACAATCTATTTTAAGACATAACATTTCAAATTAGTGCTGTCAAATGATTAATCACAATTTATCTATCTATAGTAAATATTTGGGATATAGTTACATATTTATGTTCTTATATAAATATATGCATGCATGTGTTTGTTTTGATATATGCATAACATGCACAGTGTACACGCATGTATTATGCAAGCAAATGATTTAATTTAATTCCAATTTAGTTAATAATCGGATTATATATTCTTATAAATTGTAATTGATGATTGATGGGTAATTTTTAGTCTGGTTTATTCATGTTTAGTTTAAAAGAATTTCTGTCAAAATGGGGTAAATGCAGTAATAACAGGGTAACATTAGAAGAAACAATAGGGTTTTAGTTGAAAAATTTACATTAATGCATACACACAGCTTTAATTATTCTCCTATTAATTTTTATTAATGATGCCAAATATAATTCCTTTGGTACATGAGGTTGATTGATATTTTTTGGGGTGAACTAGTTCTTCAAATCACATTATTAGCTCTGAATATGTGGAACTGACTTCAAAAGAGGAAATATCGATCAGAGATGACATGAGGAAGACAAGTTGTGTTTAATTAGTTTGGCGATAAAGTGATGATCTCATCTGTGTCCCATTCAACATTGTTTGACTGAGGGTGTGTAGATGTTATCAGCTTTATTTGCTCGGCCCCCAGTCCATTCCTGATCACGCATGTGAGATGAGAGACAGATAAACAGGAAGACGCTCCTGAGGCTTTTTGCTGACCTCTGACCTTTGTTGAACTATTTTTGGGGTTTTATGATACTTGATTGTTGTGGACTTTCGGATCGGTTACATTTTTAACTGACCGTCTCAGATGGTGTACAGTTTTTTTTTTTGTTTTTTTTTTGCATACTAAACAATATTTGGTGCAGCAGCAGTTCTCAGACATTGCTAGTAAATTTCCCAGTTAATGAATTAGTAAGTGACACAGTGAATGAAATGTGAAATTGTGAGGATCAAAGACTAAGTGAGTATTTTCTTGTCAAATTTACTCCAGTTATTAAATGTTATTTAGGTAACATAATAAAAATATGCTAAATGTAACTTCAAGATATAAACTCAGAATGTTGAGAAATAAACCCAGAATAGCAGGAAATTAATTCTCAATTACGAGAAATAAACTCAGAATTACAAGAAAAATGCAGTATTACAAGAAATAAGCTCAGAGTTGTGAGATATAAACTCAGTTACGAGAAATAAGATCAGAATTGCAAGATATAAACTTAATTGCAAGAAATAAACTTAAAATTACAAGAAAAATTCAGAATTATGAGGAATAACCTCAAGATTACAAGAAAAATGAAGAATTACAAGAAATAAGATGAGAGTTGTGAGATATAAACTCAAATACATGAAATAAACTCAGAATTACAAGAAAAATGCAGAATTACAAGAAATAAGAGTTGTGAGATATAAACTCAATTGCAAGAAATTAACATAGAATTATGAGGAATAAAATCAGAATTGTGAGAAAAATTGAAAGTGTGAGAAGTAAACTCAGAAATATCAGCGACTCAGAGATATAAACTTTGGATTGTGAAAAAGAAGAATACATAACCGTAAAATAAAAAGTCACAATTAACTTACATTTATTTCATGGAGGAAAAGTAAAAAAAAAAAAAAATAATAATAATAATTCTTTACATTGTACAGAACAAATTTTTTTATGTGATACTGTGGTAATATGGTGTTTGGACACTATAGTGATGGTAATATCATAGTAAGTTGGATATTACATTATAAAAGAGTCATGTGCTGAGAGTATTTAGTGTTATTATTCTGTCAGGAAGCATCACAGAGCATTTTTCTGGGGGGTAACTTGTTTTTGGTCTCTCAAAAGTAACGTTAAATGTGTGTGTGTGTGTGTGACTCAGCGTCTGAATATGAGTTTTATATCAGTGATCTCTCTGTTCTTTGACTCTTCCAGCTCAAAACTCGCACTACAAAGTGAAGCGGTTGACCTCTGACCTCAACCCACGTTAAGAGAGCTTCCACAGGTCATGAGGTAATGACACCTTTTACAACATCAATAGAAATTACACTCTAACCTCCAGACATGACTGCATGCTTGGCCTTGAGTCACACACACACACACACACACAGGTTCTGTTTCAAAACATAGTGCGCTGCCTATCTGGGCATCATGTGCTCTAGGGCTGTGCAATTTTATTTATTTTGTATTTTATTAATAAATAAAAATGCAATGGCATTTTTAAAATGCAAATTAAAAGAACAATTTCAGGTTTGCTGTGCTGTATAATTTGGCCCAAAATGTTTTGAATATCAATCAAACAACCACCAAAAAAATTTTATTTTGTATTATTATTATTATTATTATTATTAATAATACTTGTATTTTGCTAACAATATTAAATACATATATTATATCATTATACTATATAATCATTTTATTTTACAGTACAACTTTACAATTACAATAGTAATACTTTTGGTCTTCAGTTTTGTTTTTCTTGTCTAAATCTTATTTTCTAAAACATTAAACAGTGCCATTTTTACAATGCAGCCCTAAGTATATTGTGCACTTTGCATGATGTTGTAGAGTGCTTCACTTTTGAGGGTCTGTATGTGTCAGGATGTTCCCTATATAGACGTCATGGCAGTTGACTAGGTTTAGGAACAGATCAGTGATGTTTGTGATAAAGCTCCTGCTCCAGATGATCTCTGCTGTCTGTCTTTGTTCCTCAAACACCTACCCAAGCAGGATTACGAACCTTGGCTATGTGCCATTGTTTTTTTTTCCAATGGAATAAGTGAGGCCATGCCAGCCGGAGACGACGGGAATGTCCGCGCATCCCCGATGGAGGTCTAAAACCGCTTTCCACTTTATCTTGTAATTCATCACTTTATGGAATTCCCCCCGTTTAGATTGGGTAATTAAAATCAGTGGATATCAAAACAGCCTCCCACCCTCTCTGCCTGTCTTTATTTTATTGTTCTTTGTTCTTGGAATAAAGTTTCATGTTGTCAACACAAATAGAAAACAGATCCCACGGATTCAGAAATCGGGCACTACCTGGATATTTGCACAAAGTGGTGTCTTGACACACACACACACACACACACACTGTTCCTCAGCAGTGTAATTTTAAAATCATTCACCAAGTGTTTCTGCATAATTTATATAAAAGATATTACTTTAGTAGTTTAGTTTAGTATGTCTAACAGCAGCTTCAGACTGTTATTCAAAACTTAAAACTAATTAGAAAATTGTTTTTGGTAATTTAAATAACGTTGATATTGATAAAAAAAATACTTCAAGTTATATTATCAGTTAGCACAATTAAAAATATTTTTTTCAACAAAATATGTATTAAGTTAAAGTATTTAAATGAGTACAAACTAAATTCAAGTAAAAAATAAAGCTTTAACTGTTTTTAACAATTCAGCAGATATTCTTTTTTAAATTAACTAAAACATCTAACACAATAAAAAACATAATTATTTTTTTGTTTTTTTAAATACATTTTTCATATATGTATATTTATAACTTTAATTAATTAATTTATTTATTTATTGAAAACTGATATGTTTGTCCTCTAATGACCTCTGTGTAACTCACTTGAATGGGGTAAGTATTAAAGTTAGGGCTCACATTGTAAAGATGTGATTCTTGTTCTTTGCAGTGTCATTAAACTGTGATTTGAGTTGGGAAAGACAAAGACTTTCAGGCTTAATGGGGAAGTTCTTTGTATGCTGTGAGTTTCTTTCAGATAGCGCAGGCTTTTGTCTCAGTATTTAGGGACTGAAGACACCCAAACATTGCTTCCAGTCATGCTGAGTGACAGCGTGCGTTCTCTTCTCATTGTGTGGGTTTGTTTTGCAGCTGCAGGCATCTGAAGTCCAACTCAGATTCAGTTCTGTTTTCTGTACTGCTGTAAATCAGCTACGTGCTTTCTGAATGTGCAATGAAATAGTCAATGAATAGTCATTTTTTTAATTAATGGTGACTTTTTAATGTCACATCTCAGAACTGTGAAAATAATTCACAAATGAGACTTTATTTCTCAAAATTCTGATTTCATTACACACAATTGCAAATTAGAATTGTGAGATATAAAGTTGCAAATCTCTCAACTCTGTCTTCTCAATTTCATGCACACAAACTCATATCTGTCATACAAAGTCCTATAATTCTTAAATTAACCTGTTTCCCCTTTTTGAGCATAGACCTGATGTGACTCGGAGTCAGACATGTCGAGATCCATAAGCAGCTTTATTAATAAATCAGAGTAAACAGGCAGAGTTCAATACCAGTGATCAGGAACAGCGGAGGTTAGACAAGGCAAGTCGAGGTCAAGGCAAAAGATCGGGGTCACAAGCAAGGTCCAGAGTTAGTAATCCAGGCAAAAGGGGTCAGGGTATCCAGCAAGAGTCGTGATAACAAAAGGTAGTCCAAAGGTACCAGGTAAGCAGTTTCATGGGGGTTGAAATCCTAGGATGCACTGAAAGGGTGTCATGCCTGTTGAGGGAGTTTTGTGTGTACTCGGCCCACAGGAGGTAGCGACTCCAATACATTCACATTTACAATCCTGCTGGTTATTGTAACAGTATGTACGAGGAATCTGGTGAGTTCTTGGTTGAAACGTTCAGCCTGCCCGTTGGATTCTGGGTGATATCCTGACGTGAGACTGATGTTAATATTTAACTGTTTACAGAAGGTGGCCCAGAGACGTAAAGTGAATTGGGGACCCCGATCAGAGACTATGTCATCCGGGAACACCTGGTCTAGGATGATTTCAGCAGTCTCACGTAAGGGTTCAGGTACTTACTCTTTGTCCTGGAGGCAGTCAGGAGGTACTGGTTCGAGGGTCCTGGGCTTTGAAGATTTCGGCCATGATATCCCAGCGAATGGGAGCTATGATGTGTAGTTGAGAGATGATATATATAATTCTTGAGGGTGTCTTAGGATGGGTGCAGAGGTGAAGCATTCTTTGAGGGCTTGTTCACTGGTTGGGGACCAACGAAGAATATTCAGGCCTTTTCGAGTCATGAAAATGAGCGGTCCTGCCACCTGGCTGAAGTTTCTGATGAAACGACGGTAGAAGTTGGCGAACCCCAGAAACCGCTGCAATTCCTTGATCATTCGGGGTTTGGGCCAGTTGAGAACAGCGTTGACCTTCTGTTCGTCCATTGTGACTCCCTCTGTACCGATGATGTAGCCCAGGTAAGAAATGCGTGTCTGGTGGAACTTACACTTTTGAAGTTTAGCATATAGTTGGTGTTGAATGAGTTGCTTCAGAACTGCTGATGTTATGTGATGAATTTTTTGATGTTGTGAACAGCTTTGACAAATTCATTCTAGTTAATGAATAATTCGACCAAGTCTCAAAAATCAATAAATGCATAAAAACAACTGTAAGTAAGAATATAAAAATTGTATTAAAATGTCAGACTTAAAAAACTGTGTCAGACATGTCATCGGCAGGTTCAATGCTAACAGAGACGTTAACGGACATTCTAAACAAGTTGTATCAGAATGTTGATATAGGTTTTCATGGGAGTTTTATGCGCATAATATTACGTTGCCATGCATTATATCATATGATATAATATAATATAATATATCATTATATCATATCATATGCCTTTATAGAAAACTACAACAAAAATATATTGTTTTACCAAAAAATAAACTACGCACCAAAGTGGCTAGTGAGACTAATGTTTTTACCCGCCACAGCCAAAATTTACCTGCATTTGGTGGGTGGGCGGGTACCAATGTCAAGCCCTGCTCTGAATATGTCGTTCACCAGGGCTTGAAAGACGGAGGGACTATTGGCCAATCCAAAGGGCATCACCCGGTATTCATAGTGCCCTATGGTAGTGGAGAACGCTGTTTTCCACTGATAACCTTCCTGGATGTGGATGAGATTGGTGAAGAACCGGGCCTTGCGGAGCTGTTCTAGGGCAGAGGGAACCAGAGGAAGAGGATATCTATATTTCACTGTGACCTCATTGAGTTCCCAGTAGTCAATGCAGGGTCAAAGACTGCCGTCCTTCTTTTTCACAAAAAAAAATCCTGCTGAGGTGGGAGAAGTGGACGGGCTAATGAATTCCTTGGCCTCCTGAATATAAGTTTGCATGCTCTCAGTTTCAGGCTGTGAGAGGGGGAAAGATACGTCCCTTGGGAGGCACCACACCGGGCAGGAGCTCAATGGCATAGTCCGTTGTCCAGTGTGGTGGCAGCTTGGTAGCTTTCTCCTTGCTGATGGCCTCCAGCAGGTCATGATACTGTGAAGGTAGGTGTTCGTGGAGTGAATTCACCGTGTGAGGTTTCTGTGTGGATGGTGCATATCTGGGTGCTACCTGGAATCCCTTGAGGCATTGAGTGTGGCAGTATTGAGACCAGTGAGTTATCTTCATCTCAGTCCAGTAGATGGTTGGGTTATGTCACTCCAGCCAGGGGAGACCGAGGATCACAGGGTGCTCAGGTGAGTCGATGATGAAAAAACCGGATGGTCGGCCCATGTGCAGAGTGATGTCCTCGGTGATGGAAGTTACATGACCAGTGCCGAGCGGTCGACTATCTAGGGCTGCCACAGCCACCCGAGAGCCACATGGAAGCAGAAGCAGAAAATCACAAGGCTTAGCGTACTTTTCATCTATGAAGTTCCCCTCAGCTCCCGAATCACTGAAAGCAGTAGTGATAAATTCTTTACCTCTAGCGACTAGTTTCACAGTTCTGGTTAGAGAATTGCTAGAGGTGTTCACACTAACCAGGTTAGGAGTCTGGCGTGGAGGTCGTGTGGGGCAGTTGGCTCTGATGTGGTCTGGTAAGCTGCAGTAGAGGCATAGGTAAGTTCGCAGTCTCCTGTCGCGCTCCTCCTGAGTTAGGTGAGTATAGCATAACTCCATGGGTTCAACCTCGGTAGTGTGAGTGGTGGCAGATAAGAATGCCTTCCTTTGCGAGATTGAAGCAAGTTGTCAATTTGGATGGTGAGTTCCATAAATTGTTCTAAAGACTTGCCTTTATCTCTGCACACCAGCTCTGCCTGTAGCTCCTCTCTTAGCGCCTTACTGTACATCACTATTAATGGTTCTGATGGCCAGCCTGTTTGTGCTGCGAGAGTGCACTAATTTGAATTATAGGGATGCATGGAAAAGAGACCCACTGCAATCTCCATCACCTTCAGACGTCAGAGCGAGACCGGGAAGCTGAAGGAGGTGCAGATGGGCTGTGGCAGCATTCCAAAGCGCCCGCAGGGGTCAGTGACGTCAGAATTGGGATGGCCGACAGTCAGTTGAATGGTTGCATAACACACTATTACAGTGACGTGGTAATTCTGTGCTTGCTACCACAGGGTTCTGAGGGTGAGATGGGGCATTTTATTCCTTGAAGCTCCATGTGGGAACAAGCGAGCTGCTGGTATATTAGTTCTTGTCAGTGACCGCATCGAGCCATGCGATGTAAGGGGCCAACAATGAGTCCTTTCACCCAGCATGTGTGCTATGCATGTTATGTGATCTGCAAGGGGAGGGCATATTTATATAATTTATAAATTATATAAATAACTGGCTTTGGGTGCATTGATGCCCAATGACAAGTGTTTCTGATCCAGCGAAGCAATGGCTTTGAAATAAGCTCTATCTTTTTGGAGATGTACTAAAAGAAGAAACCTTTTGTAATGTGACCAAACAGATGCCTGAAAACCCCAAAACAAATGTTTTACAGTTGGGTTTAGTGTTACACGATTTCTATACTGCAAGAAACAATGCATTGCAATAATATCAGACCATTCTGTCATAATTTTAAGCTAGAGCTGCAATGAGAAAAAATAAGTGAGCAACTCTCAGGAAAATATGTTGAAATGTTTCATCTTTTATGTTCCATAGTTTATGTTAGTCTCTTATGTACACTTTAAAAAAGAAATAACATAAAATATACAGTAAAAAAAGCGGCAGTTGTGGTTGCCAGAA
Organism: Enteromius afrohamiltoni; assembly: GCA_034779775.1. NCBI lineage: Eukaryota > Metazoa > Chordata > Actinopteri > Cypriniformes > Cyprinidae > Enteromius > Enteromius afrohamiltoni. The sequence continues at coordinate 466,160 of JAUYWG010000066.1, read as the reverse complement.
TTCAACTGTAAAAAATATGCTAACAGCATTTCAGGTTTTACCGTTTTAAGTTACTTACAGTTAAATACCGTAATGTCATTAAAGTAGCCCAATTCTGCAGGAAAACCACTAGTAGTTCATATTGCACATCTGCATGCAGTTCTTTTCCTGACAACAACAGTTCAACAATTGGAGTTTGACATTCATAGTCACTTTTTGGGAGAGCTATTCCTTTAAGCACACACACACTCTCTCCTAAAGCAAGATTGTCAAGGCCTATCTTTTTAATTCCCGTTCTCCCTGTCTTTTTCCTTCCTGACATCATCGGGTTATTGCAGTCCTGGGAAGCCGAGCATGTGAGCTTCCCCAGGTCATTAAGAGCAGGCCTGAAAAGACTCTCTGCAGGCCGGAGATAAACCAGCCAGCAGACGCGCAATAAGCTCAGAATAAAGACAGCTCTGTGGAGGGCCTAGCTGGACACTGAGCCCAGGATTAAAGACGGTCTGAAAGGAGGAGAAAGTCAATGGAACCGCACGAAAATATGAAGTGAAAGAGAGGTGTGGGCTGGCGGGGGGGCGGGCGAGATGAATGGGAAACTTATCAGCATTCGGAGCGCATGCGAGGACCCACCGCGACTGGGTCAGGGAGTTCTCCCGGGAGGAAAGGTGCTCTCTGGAGACGCTTATCTGCTGTTTGTTGAGGCACCTCATGGATAAAGTGAAAGGAGGAAGGGAGAAAACTTTGGCCAGAGCATTAAAAGTCCAATTAGTCATCTAGCTTGAATAGCTTGAAGCATTTGTGGTCGCATATTTGCATACAGTATTTTGAACCTTGAGCTGATTTACTTGCATCTTTTTGGTTCATAAGAAATTTGTAGATTGTCACTTAGAGAGTTACAACTTAAATTTCTATTATAAAGCAGCTCAAAGTGAATCAATGATTTTACTCGTGTCTCTCTTTAGCAGACTGAAATTAACCAGAGATTGTCATGTCAAAGAAGGCGGAGCCCCAAAGCCACACCTACATGTTACATCATCACCATGGGCCAATAGTTTGAAGTTTTTATGGGGCGTGGAGCAAACTTTTCTAGGAAATTTAATTTGTTTTGTCAGACGGTTTTAAACTCCCAAAACAGATTGAAATTTGGCCTTGACGGACTGAACAGAATAAATTCACCTGAAAAATAATTCCATGTCAAAGAAGGCGGAGATTCAGAGCCAAACCTACTAGTTACATCACAATCATGGACCAATAGCAGTTCAAAAGTTGTTATGAACTGAAGAGCAAACTTTTTCTGCAAAGTTCGTTTTCGCAAACTCCCGAGACAAACTTTGTTTTGTTCTTGATGAACTGAACAGAATCAATGAATCAAAGAAGATTTTCATGTCATAGAAGGCGGAGCCTCAGTGCCACACCTTCCTATTATGTAATCTCCATGGACCAATAGCAGTTAAAAGGAGGTTATGAACTGGACAGCAAACTTTTCTGCAAAGTTAGTTTTGGCAAAATCCAGAAAAAAAATATGTTTGCTTTGACAGATTAAACAGAAGAACCAGAGAAGAATTTCACGTCAAAGGAGGTGGAGCCCCAGAACCACACCAACATTACCATAGACCAATAACAAGTTTAAAGGTGCTTACATGTCAGAGAGCAACATTTTTTGAAAACAAACTTTGTTTTGGACTTGGAGTCACACCTACCTATTATGTTATCACCACAGATCAGTAGAAGTTTAAACTTTTCTGGAAAGCACCAAAGCTTAACCACATTTAACCTAACAGAATTAATTAATTGCCTGTAGTATATCAGGATCTTAAGAGTATTCCAAGAGTCCCGAGGACACTTGAAGCCCATATAAAGTCAGTTTGCATGCTATGCACAACTTTTTACAAGTGGGCAAGAGGTTTACCCATTTTAGGTAGTATCTGGCAGGGATGCCACGTATGGAAAAGAGGCCTATCAAACACAGAATGAGAACAGCGAGTGAGTGTGTGTCTTTGTTCCTTCCTGTGGGTTCCTCAAGATAACATCAGCTTCAGCCATTACAGCCCTGCTATCTGAGGGAAGGGGCTCTTTCAACTGTCCCCAGGGTCAGGATACAGCACTGATCCTTTCATTAAGCCTACCTGATAAAACAGCATTAGGGATCATTTCGGAAATCTGAAGGGCACACACAGAATTCCCAACGTCACACACACTCCAGACGAACAGGCAAATTACACAAATTGCATCAGATTTCATTAAGATTGGAAGTGTTCTTGACGTTGCAATCACGCTGCGCTCGGGTCATTGGTCTTGTTGACTTCATTTAGAGGTTCTTTTGCAATATTGCACGGTTTATTTAAAGATACTTTAGCGTCAGTAATGAGTTTCCTTTTCTTCTCAGAGTAACATTTGGTCTCATTCACTAAGCATGTGTACGCACAAATAGGTGTGTGAATGTGCGTACGAAACAAATCACAGAAAAAAGTTCATTATAAAATTAGAAAATTTATAAAACATCGAAACAAATGAAATGAAACAATCCTCAGAATTATTAGTAAATGAGACCCATTATTTTCATATTAGGTGTCTTATTTGACAGTTCATCCTGTTGTTTGTTCTGTCTTTGTCCTATTATTTGTTAATTCTATAATTTTTTGCGTTCTATAAGTAAAACCAGATTTCTCACGCGTTTTATATTTGTGCACACAAAAACTCCATCAATATGTCTGTGGTCACATCAAAACTGATTGAAGAAACACTAATTTGTGCAGATAAGTTGAGAGGCAGTGTGTGTAATGGCGAGTCGATGGGCGTCTTGAGCAAACACAGGGGAGGCGTCTGTGGTTGTGGGGGGGTTTGTGGGATGTTATTGGTCGAGCCTTCGTAACTGAAGAATTCATCCTGTGCAGAATAGGAATCAATTTCCGACCGGGCAGCGCGCGGCTTTTCCTAATGTGAGCCACATTGGGACCCGTGATCCGTGGCAATAATTCAAACCATATGCGATGTCCCACTCAGGTGGGCCAAGAGCTTCCATCTGCGGGGCCGAGAAGCTGTGTGGCCCCCGTGACCGTGAGAGTTTCTGGGGCTGAAGCTGTGTGCGGTTTTCTGGTCCCCAGCTGGAGGTACGTAAAAGATCTGATGCTAATTATTTCTCTTCATTAGCATTGTCTTATAGTACTCAGACTGACTGTATTGTACTATTATTGATTATAATAACATTCAGTTCTCTTTCTTTACAGGATGTGTGGAGAACCGGTTCTGTAGAATATTGCGAATCTAAATTGGGAATAATATTATGAAAAAAAATGTGTAGGCTTTTCCATTTCTTTCATTCCATGCACTGACTAAGATTTCCCTATCAACAGAATGAACTAATATCACTAGCATATGTAATTGCTGCATTTTATTGGTTCTGAACACTGTTTAAGTAATTTTTTGGTGACGGATTTTGGTTGAAGGTTTCAACATCGCATTTAATTTCAAAAGAGTGTAATTTCTGTACTTGCAATGAATGGAATTGCAATTTTTGTCCAAACATGTTTCCCAAACGCAGCCCCGCCAACTGTACTTGGTTAGACAAACTGATTATATTAAGGGCTAAGTTTATCCAAAATGAAGTAAATTTATTTACATCTTAAATTAAACTGTTCTTTTTAGATGGTTTACGCCCCAAAGGCCTTTTTAGGTCTTTAAATTTCGTTTGCTTGGAGGAACAGAAATCTCTAATAGGTCTGGACAAGAAGAATGCTATAACATTGCACAAAAAGTCCTGCTAGGTTATTTTCCAGGTAAATCTAAGCCCACAACCCTTCAAGTATGTCATTCAGAGCATATAATTTGTTCAGTGACCTCATTTTCATCCATCCCAGATTATCTGCAGCTCAACAGCCTTTTACAACCCGACAACACAGGTGAGGATATGAGATAAATCAATAAGTAGGTGTCCTGCACCACCAGGCGACTGCTGGCAAGAGTGAAGGAAAGAACGATGAGGAGAGAGGGAAGTCTGAGAGCAGGAGCACGTATTCTCCAGATGAGGGTGAAAATGAAAACCACCTGGGCTGAATTCCCACGTGACATGTCCGATAAAGAGGCCTTTAGCCCTCAGAGTTGCAATGAAAGATGGTGAATTTACTTACCCTTAAAAAAATGTGGAAAGCATCCAGTTTGTAGAGCCTCAGAAGGCCGTTAATGTCCTCAACACTCGTAATTGTCTTGGCACGGCACATTTAGCATTAGACAACACGTGTTCGGCAATTAAACTCAATTGTTCAATTTGCTCAACACAAACATTGAATGTAAATACACTTCATTTCATGCTTAAAGTGTTGAGACTAGCTCTGAACCATTTATACTCAATGTTTTCACAGTTTAGGAATAGTCATGTTTGTGCATTAATGCTTGCACTCGACCAGGTCGTGTACAGCATGCTTTTATCGTGCCGAAAGAGAATTTAACATGGATATTTAGGCCGATGCGGCGCTTTTTGAAGCAGCGGCTCAGTGGAGTGAGTCAAGCTGGTCACGACGCTGATGATAATATCAAGTTCGCTCTTGGCTTGCCTTCATCAGGTCTTAAATCATGCACATATGTGGTACGCTCATAGACCTACAGTACGAACCCGAGCACTTACGCACATGAGCACAGATGCTATAATCAAATACTCAGAGCAGACCCGGTTGGTAATGTATCGCACTGCCTGCGGAGATCGTAAAAAACACAACAGGTTTTATGCTGAAGAACAGTTTCCATCCCTAAAAGCAGTTCAGGAATTGCATTGAAGGACATTGGACAGAAAGGGTATTAGTGCATGACTTTTCCCTAAGCATGTGGAAAATCGGTTTTCTGTGCCTTTGGGGTTCTGGAATCTGTCCAATAGCAATAGGCCTGTCTTACACAGCTAAATCAAAATATATATTCATTTTGGTGGCCATATTAACATGTTTTAGTAATAGCTGGATGATAAAACAGAGACGATAATTATTACGATATAATTATTCTGAGATAAACTGATAAAATTGAGTTTGATAAATGTTTGACATGTTCATGCAGCAGCAGAACAAAACAGCGCTACTCATTTCAATTGCGTAAAATAGACCAAATATCTATTCATCTGCATAACCACTTCAATTCTACAAACAAAGAAATAAGTCAGTGATTTAAACTAGTTGAAACAACATAAGCATTGTGCACAACGAAAGTCAAAAGGCTTTTTGGTCTACAAATTGATGGATTTACTTACTGCAATAACACTAACTGCACCATATTGTGGCAGAAATGTGCGATATCAAAAATTTTATTATACTTTTACTCAGTATCTAAAGTGGACCATATAAATACTTAATAATATTTTGCTATAATATTCAAAAACCTAGAAACCATATAGCTAGATTGTTTCCCATGGTATTGAGGTGCTGTATGTGAGGTTTTAACTGAGGCTGCATACTCTTAATGTATGCTACTATGGAAGACCAATCTTTAATGCTATTAAAACACAATCTTTCTTCTTAAAAATGAATTTGTTACAACTTTTACTGTTTTTGTTAATATTGTTTGTTAACATAAATGTACATCTGCATACTAACTCAAGCTACTACTTCTGTCAGCTAAAACTACTGTCAAAAAACGTAAACTTTTATTAATATTGCAGCCTTCACTGCAAACAAAACATCATCAAAGTCAGGCAGCACAAACCTGTTTGGTGATTCGATACAATAGCACTCTATTGCAGAAACCAAGAATTTAAGAACATGGAAAAAAGGATAAGGAGAGGTTTAAATACTTATGTGCTAAGTGTAGCCCTTCTCCAAAGTTCATTTGATATCATGCAGTGACTAAGTAGTTTTTGCAACGTTAGCGAGATCTCAAATCGGTTTCCCCAACACGCATTGTGGTTTTCTTTGTAATCGTTACATTATGTGCTCTGCATTTAAGGTCTGCATCAATGCAAATACAGGCAGACACCTGTAAAACACTTCAGCTCAAGGAGACGGGGGAGGGCGGCCCAACACTTCCCCGGGGATTAGTTGAGTAATCCTGCTTTTAACTGGCAGCCAAGGTTGGGCTGGGTTTGCTCTTCAACAATAAGAGAGAGACTCATTAAAGATATTAGCTGGGCTGGGCTGGGCTATTGGCCCATTCACTGCTTAAATATGTGGTTTGATCCCGATTAAAACACATATTAGATGTCTCCACCAAAGTGCTTCATTTCCAGAGGGGAGCTTTTGCAGGATCAGCTAGCTTTGACCAGTGAGGTGGTTCGTAATGCACATTAATGCTGATCTAGCAAATGCAGGGAATGGCAACAAGTCGTTTACTGGTCCAACCACAAGTCTCTAGATTTGAGTCAGTGTGCAACCTGTAACAGCTCAACTTTTCAGGAATGACGCACACACACCACACTTAAAGACCTAACAAACAGCAATAAATAAAAAAGTCAAACTTGTCTAATAAAAATATGTGCCTCTGTGCACGTTTTGTACAGCACTGTTTTTACTGCAAATTTCACAGCCGTTTCGAAGAGAAGTGTTTACTGAGTGGTGCAGGTTCAGTATGTGAACCCTGGCACAGTTTATTCAGCCCAGCCGCACGTTTTCTTTTCGTGGCACGGACACTATTCTTAATCAACTTTCGTGAGTCCAGCACGAATGGATGAATCGTGCTGGAGTCACGAAAATAACGAAATAATATTGTCCCTGACACAAATAAATAGATTAAAGGATAATTTTGTGATATTGTCACGACCTGCCATGCGACTGGGTTGAGCTTATTACATTGATATAGGTATTTATTGAGACAATTCTGAATTGAAATATCTGTGGACTGTTGCTAAAAATTAATCATGTTTGAAATATGCCCTACACCAAATCCAACCCTAAACCTACCCGATAGTGTTAACAAATGCAAAACTGATATAAAAACACATTTGTAGATGCATTTCTACAAGATGATCTCCCTTTTACACAGATCAGAACTGTTTTGATAAAAGGATTGAACCGGAGCTCCTCGTCTCTCAAGTACATCTTTGTACTCCATGAGCCACTGTACAAAGCTACTGTCTATGAAAACACATAGATATGAAGCTGTATATTTGTGATGCTAATGCATCAGTTTTCAAATATTCCAGCATATTAATATTGTTTTAAAGTAATTTTTCATTCAGTTTTACTGCATTTAGTGTTTTTTGAGAAACTGCAGTGATATGTACTTGTTGGAACATATTTAGACAAATATGTTCTCTGTTAGATGACTAGGCATCGTAGGTGGTCACGGATAACTTGCATGGCCAAACACAATGGAGCAACACAGTCTCAATCTTTGACTTATGTAGTTTACGTGGTTTGGCTTGTGTTTCTGGATGTCTTTCAGCATACGGGGTCTCCGAGGCCAGAAAAATGGATACAGACTTTTCTTTGATTTGGTGAACTAGTCTAAATGACCTATGTAAGCAGACACCGGAGCTCTACCCATAATTTTCAGTGCCGCAAAGCAGTTCAGGTGAGGTGCACCAGAAATTACTGCAATGAAAGAGTTTGGCTCCACGCTCTCTAAACATGCAGTCGTGAACATCCATTATTGATATGTACACATTAGCAAATAAAATGTAAATACTGAGTTTGTCAGCCATTTTGCAGCCTTTGATATGCAGGGCAAGACCACAAGAGTATAAATAGGCTTCGTTACCCTAAACAGCCCAGATTCGTTCTTCCTGACAACCTGGAGATTTATGTTTGAGGGTCAGATGTGTTTTAAAGGTTTCCTCCAGAGAAAATCCCCCATTTTTTCCCTTTTAACAAAGATTCTGCCATCAATTTGGATCTGTACCACCAAAACCTCCCCTTTGGAAAAAGAAGTTTATTCAAGTGTGCTATTAGTGTACTTCTTTTACATAAAACAATTAGTCTACTTTTTATGTACTTTTCAGAAATGGGCTTTACTAACCCTTCTCAGAAATATATTCAAAATGTAATTTAAGTATACTTGACTTATACTAAATATATTTTAGTTATACTTATGCTCCTGGGCTAGAATCTGTGTTTTCATTTTTATATGATGGGGGGCGCTAGTACACATCTTCTTTACAGAATTAAAAAAAACAAAAAAAAAAACAAATGAAGAAGAAACAATAGATGCTTCCACGTGTAATCTAAAATAATAATCAGACATAAAACCGCATTAAAACTGCGTAATGTTATGGAATAAATTGTCGACCATTGATGAGGTAATAATGTCTGTCAAGCTTTGGGGTGTTGATCAACTCCATTATGTTTTGATAATTTATAGCAATATTCTCAGTATTTCTCAGAAGGCAGGCTTTAAGTATAACTCGTTTGAAGTTATGCTGCTGCATGTAACATTATCTAGAGAAACATGTGATGGTTATAAATCCCCTGGATGAATATCCATGTTAATAAAGAAAAAGATGCATTAGGATCTGTGTTCTTAGATATTCTGAACTCTATTGGCACGTATCAGGATCTACTCACTGTCGAAATCATACTCTAGATTAAGTAGTCAATTGGAATTGATGTTAATGGTGTTGAGATCCTGCACCAAGCGATGATATCTCAGATCATTATCTAGTCTTGTGTAAACTCCATATAGATAAACCTGTAAATTCTGCTCCTTGCTACAAGTATGGTAGAACTATCACTTCTACTGGAAAAGACTGCTTTGTAAGTAATCTTCTCATTTATCTCAATTCTTTAGCACGTCTTATAGCGCAGAAAAACTTGATGATGCAACAGAAACCATACACTCTCTTTTTTAGTACTTTAGATACAGTTGCGCTTAAGAAAGGCAAAAAAGAAAACAGTTTGACTCCGTGGTATAATGAGCACACTCGCACCCTAAAGAGAGCAGCCCGGAAAATGGAGCATAGCTGGAGGAAAACAAAGCTAGAAGTGTTTCGTTTAGCCTGGCAGGAGAATATGCTAACTTACAGAAAAGCATTAAAAAGGGCTAGATCTGATTACTTTTCATCTCTATTAGAATAAAACAAACATAACCCTCAGTATCTATTCAATATAGTGACTAAATTAACAAAAAATAAAGCATCAACAGGTTCTATCCTATCACAAGACCACAGTAGTAATGACTTTATGGTATATTTTACTTCCAACATTACTAATATGTATATTGATACCGTTTTTCAATTTTTTATTTTTTTTTCTATTCTTTTCTTTTCATATGCAATCCCAATATGCATTTCAAAGCATTCTAAGTCAGCTGCTGTTTCGCTGTTTCAGTAGATGGCAAGGCAGCTTTCTGAGTTTGGAATAATTTTGTCCATTGTGATAAAGAAAAAGCATACAGATTTTGACAGATGATCTTTTTAAATTTTTAATTAACCACAGATTTCACAGGAAATTTAAACATGAGCTTTTGGTGAGTAAAGTACCATGTGTGAATGGATTGCAGCCTGTCATCACATTCATTGATGCCAACAGGTAAAACATTCTTATTTATTACCTTACATGTGTAAATCAATTAATAGTAGCTTTTCAGATAAAAACAATGAATACCAAAAGATGTTTTCATCACCATCTGCCCTGTTTCAGTTGTTTAAGAGCCCTCTCTCTCTAAATAAGTTGTCTTCTAACACCATCAGGGCCAGATCAGATTGTCTGAGACAACTCATGTTTAGTCAGCACAGCTAATTAGGAAAACCTAGCATGCCAGACACGAAGCCCCGGGGTCCTTCGCTCACATTAGTGACACTTAGACCCTTCTAATGGATGCTGACCCCTGTTCTAGTCACTGATTGGCCACATGAGTCCAATCCCACCCAATACACTAACCTGTTATTTTGGTTGCAGTTCACAAATAGAGCAGCAGTTGTCTCGGCTGTTGCCTCTAGGGAATGAAGAAACATTCCTCCAGTCAGCAGGAGAAGAGCCATCACGAAGAAAACATTATTAGATATAGCTAACGATTGTGTGCTAGTTAACAACATGCCTTTCTGCCGTCAGTCCTGTGGTTTGGTAGTAGAATTTGGTGCAGTAAGGAGATCAGATCTCATTTTCCATGTGGTCACAATCATTTTAACCATTTTTTTTAACTCTGGCTTGCTGTGAGAAGGCCATAGAATATTTCTTCTTCCAAACATTTTCCTTGCAGTCAGGATGGGCACTTTGTAAAGAAACGCCATTGGTGTAGACCCATGAAACCCTCCCAACCCCTTACTAAACTGTTAGCACATCCCAAGAGCCATGGGGTTAAAGGTTTTCAGCTCTTAATAAACAAAACACTGCACAGCTGTCCGCTGTCACAGACCAAAAAAAACATTATACACTTTCAGAAATAAAGGTACAAAAGCTGTCACTGGGGCGGTACCCAAAGGGTATACTTTTGTACCTATTAGGCTCAAATATGTACACTTTAAGCACCAAAATGGACCATTTAGGTACAAACATGCAGTGATGGGCAGTAGCATCGCTACAAGTAGTGACGCTACTAGTTTAACTACATTTTTCAGTAGCGTGTTGGTAGCGTCACTGTTTTCTGAATCAAATAGCTTTTCAGTTGCAAAGGTCTTTTATTGAACAAGTAGTGCGGTAGCGTCCACACAAGCTAAAGTTACATTTTCCCAAGCATTTCTGACTCTTAAGCACAAATTGGATAAACAAATAATACGGTTCACTGATCCTAGATCAGTATATGACGCCACCACCATACACAGGCCAATGCAGCTGCATTAATGTCGGTGACTTCTTACTGCGGTTGGCAATGAGCTTTTTGGTGTTAGCGCCACCTTTTGCACGGGACACATGACATACTTGGGTGAACACTTTTTAGAAAGATGGAGGGAGAGGAATTAATCCAGAGGGGGAGTCGCCGTGGCCGTACCTTGAGAAGTTCATGACACTGACTGAGACAATGGTCTGTTTTTTTGCCATGTTGGTACTGTTTGGAGTAGTTTAGAATTCTACTAATGTGGTTTGTCCTGTGTTTTAAGCTGCACTGAGTTACAGTTATATGCATGCATTCAGATAATACTAATACATACACACTCTCGACAACTTTTGTTATTTGTTATTATGTTTGTTTTTGTTGCCAAAATGATTTGAAACAATTGTTAAATAAATAATTGCACAATTATGCCTGCCTATCTGTTTGAATGACATTTTAAGGTAGCACTGATTTAAACTGATTTTAAAAAAAAATAGCTTAGATGTAGTTAAACTACTTTTATCATGTTGCTGTAGCTTCTCAGGGTAGTAGATATTAGTGTAGTTAAGCTTAATTCAATGTAGAGTAACTGATAGCTTAGCTCACTACATTTTCTAAGTAGCTTGCCCAACACTACAAACATGTACCTTTCGAAAAGGTACCGCCCTAGTGACAGCTTTTCTACGTTTATTTCTGAGAGAGTATGATAGTTTCTGATGAGGGCAAGGGCCAAACACAGCCAGTGAAATGTGGAAAGAATTGGCCATTTAGTCAGCCTAAGCATTTTATGGTGACAAATCCCTGTTTTCAACTGTGCATTTTCATTAATTAACACGTGCCATGGTGGTAAAATGTTCTTTTGGACATGTACTGTTTTCACTGTTTTGCATTTTCATGATATTCTTGAAGTATCAGGTTCATTTTGTGATGTACAGTATGCACATGTACCCGACCTACTGCCACAATACACAAATACAATATGTAAGAGTTAAGCATCAGTCTTAACGGACCCTCAGATCCACCTGAAAAAGATTAGTTTGATAGTATTCCCTCATAACTGATCTTGAGCCAGTTTCACTTCATCAGGGTCACTGTTTGAGTTGGAGGAAGTGATCCTGGATAGTGCATGAGAACACTGCAGCTGCTGGCCAGACTGAAACCTGAGAGCGCAGACGCATTCAACTGCAACGTCAGAGTCTGAAGCCTGCTGGGTGGGGACGCCTGCAGTATGTCCGGGGCCCCAGCGGTCCTGCATTCACATGCTACTAGTTTTATTTGAATCCACGCACGTATACGTCAGCATTTAACTTTAGCGCTTACATGCAAAATTGTGTCATGTCATGAACAGTTAAGCACAGCAGAGTTTACACTGTAGTTGGTTAAGTTGCTTTTAGGTTTGGGGGCGATATGACCAAAATCCTATATCACTGTATGAGCAATTTTATTTTGTGGCTACAATATACATCGCAATATAGTTATTTTGGCTTTACATAAGGTCTTTATGATATCAAAACTCTTAAAGTAGAAATGCCATGATTCCTTTTCATTAGTATAACTATCACAAAAAAACAACTAATACAAGACTAAAGAAACAAACAAAACAAAAACACTTAAGCTCACTAAAGTAAATAGTTAGCGATTAAATAAGAACAAATCCTGATTTTACTGATGTGCAAACATATTTTGTTGACCCAGGAACAACCTTTTAATCCATTTCCCTACACATAAACCTAACCTTAACCATGAGTAATGCCTAAAATCAGAGGAAATGATAGATGAATGACACTGATGTACAGGCACCATGCAGAGATTGTAAGCATTTTCACACATGCAAGTTTGTATTTAACCATTCAAAGCCTATAAAGTGGCAAAAAGTACTCAAAGCACCAATACACTTGCATTCTATGAGCACCGCCTGCTTTACAGACAGTGCATGTATACAGTGAAATGTGACTAGATTATTACGTGTGGGGGTTTTAGGTCCGATAATTATCACCTTGTTACTTGTCATCCAATTGCACACAGTCTGCACACATGGAAAAAATGGCACGAATTAAGAAAGTATGGAAACGGGGCTGTGTACACTTACTCAACCCCATATCATAGATGCTTTGTGCATGTGGTGCCTTTCAACAATGTAAAGATTGCATGAGGCAATGTGGCATAGGTACGTTCTTGGGTTCCCATGGTGGAAGGTTACTCTAATCCGATGGAAGGTTTGGTGGAAGGTTATCCGATGTTTCCAGGGCTCTCAGCTATATTGACCAGTGAGGTTAAATTGTGCGAAACTGTTCCACTAGGTTTATGTGGCCATGTACAAGTGCCCTAGGCCTCTTCAAAGTGTCCAGGGCTTGTAAACCGACTCAAGTGAAGTTCACAGAAAGTTTAATATTAGCTTCTTCAAGTCCCTGACAGAACTGACGCATGGCTCTTTCAACAAGCCATTGCCTGTTAGGACCAAGCAATGGCAAACAATCGTCTGCATTTAACCACATCTAGGTTATTCAACACGCTCTACCAGAGTAAATACGACTGGTGTACGGTCACCAAGATTGATTGACTGATACTTCTCTTGGCTCTTTAAGTTCTTGTGTGTTTCTTTTACAGATACGAAGGGCCATCAGGGTAAAGGGGGCCGTACTGTCAACAAATCCGCTTTAAGAAATCTTTCCAAAGCCACACGTTGAGTAAGACCACAGGGGTGGGAAGTTTAGATCCCGGGATAGTTGTTTTGACAGCGTTGCAAATCTGTCTTCAGGGCTAAGCCTGGGAACTCACCTCTGAATGGATGGGAAGAGAGTTGACAGGCCGCTCTGGCATTCCAAGGCCTGTGGAATTTGAGGCTTACGCTAAGGAGAGTCGAAGTTGGGATTTAATCCGAAGAAAACGCAGGTTTCAGGTGGCTGAACCTCTTGATCTCAGACCATGAGAACACCTGTCCGAAGGCTGGGCTGTGAACAGGATCATCAATTCCGCCATTTATGCCATCGCTTGAAGCTGTCAGATGAACAGAGCACTAGAGAAACCCTCGGTGACTTCCCTTGCATACAGTCACGTCAGGAACTCATTCCATTAACTAGATGAACGTAATTCCATTTTAGGCTTCGAGAAGAGAAGTGGCTGGAGTGATTGATTTTCCTGCTGGCTCAGCTCTGAGAGGCCGTTTGGTATCTGTCCGACTGGCTAAATCTTTCACTTGACACTGATGTTCAGCATTTTTCACTTTAAATTAAGTGCCTCCAAAGCCAATTCATCCTAAACGCTTAATCTCAAGAACTCTCTCGGGTCATGTTTACTAATGCCTTGCGTTCCAGAAGAGTAAAAACTGATGTGTCACGCTTGCTTCCAAACAGCAGCTTGTTGCCTTTTAATGTTTTGTGGTTAAATTTGCAGAGCATTCTTCTTGTAGGCTTTTCAAAGGTTAGAAGGTTAGTAGTTGAAGACATTACAACAGTGTTTTTGAAGTCTAGACTATTTGTTTTGAACATGAGAGATGCACCGGTCAATCAGCCAGATCATACTGGAACTGGACAACCAGGAAATAAACATCTGAATATTGTTTCTTAAATGTTGGCCAATCAGTGTTTCAGAAGTGCACACAAACTGCCCCGGAATCGCTAGTAACACTTTCTATGAAGCCTTTATAATACACTATAAGGGTGTTCTTAAGGCATTATAATAAAAGCATAATGTATTATAAATAACTTTATGATACTGGAGGACTTTCAACATGTAAAGAAAAAAGATAGACTGACTCCCTGGTTAAGGCAATTATTTATTATTGTATTGTATTATTTACTTATTAATTATTTACTTTTGTGGCAAGAAGCCGTGCTATAGGCAGGATAATATACAGCCAGCAGTTTGTTATCGCAGAATAAACCAGTCAGTAGTGTATTGTCTTTAACAATGAGCAACATAAGCGTGATAAATGACCATCAGCATGTTGTAGCAATGCAGTCTTATATTGCATTGTTATGTGAGCGAGTTCTTGATGTTGAGCTTGTCAACATGACAAGACACTGTGAGTCTTTAAATGTCCACCCGTTTTAAGGTCTTTCTGGAGTGTTTGGCATTATATGCACAACTAAATCTTGTGGTTTTCAGCTTGAGTCATCCTTAGTTTTAGTGTTAATGTGAGCGTTGTGATAATGTTTCCCCCTCTGATCTGCTTTTTTTGGAGGTGTACATCACTCTTATGAATCCCTGTGAGCCCGTCAGGAGCGGTCAGGAGGATGGGTAAGGGTCGCTACAGTAAATCAGAGCGAGTCTTTGGTTACGCTGTACAGTAGTAAAGTCTCCATTGATGTTGGTCAGACACATATGGACAGCACTTGCTGGACAGTGATCGCATGCAGTAAAGACAGATAGAGATGCGTCTAATTGAATTACACTGCACTTTAAGAGAGTTTGAAATTAGAGGAGTCTTGCGTTTCTTTGAGAAACTACTATCCACTCTTTTGATTTATTTGTTATTATATTTAATATCTGACATAAATAGATAGATATGATTCTTTGTGTCATGTGCTAATGCAGTGCACTTTTAACAGGGTTTATAGTTACTAAAACCAGATAACCACTTAACAAAAGACCACTATAAGAATTCTCATTTTCATTTAGTTTAAATTTGATGCACTAAAATATCTACAACTGAAACGCTGATTAAGCTTATTTTATCACTTGTTTAAAATAATGTTAAAAAATTGTTAATAATTATTTTGTTACTAATTAAAGGAAAATTGCATTGAAGGAAATTACTCAAACTTTAACTATAATTAAAATAAAATCTCAAAATATTAATAAAGAACTATAATAGTATCGGCTAAAGTGATACTAAAATAACACTAGATGTGAATTCATTTTATAGAAACAAAAAATATTTAATATTATATTTAATATTTAATATATTTAATACAATTAAATTAATTTTATATTAATTATTTTAATTAATTAGATAATTAAGCATGCATAATAACTAAAATACGTCAGGGTGCATGTATGAGCCTATGGTGGTTTAATATTTTATAATACTTAAATAATAGCAGATAAATAAATAAATTAAATATAAAAGAAAGATGCTGAATTTGAATGAATTTCTGATTTCAATTCAAATATTAAGAAAATGTACAATAGTATCTCACTGAAATAACTCAAGTTATAAATTCATTTTTAATGGTACAAATAGTATGTATTCTCGTAATGAATGCATCTTGATAAAGAATAATCATCAATATCATTGTCAATATAATATATAATTGCTGAATTTGAATGAATTTTTAAATATTTATTCATTAATAAATATTTATTCAAAAACATATTTCTTTATGTCATTAATAATATGATGCATAATCATCAAAGCTGACTTAAAGCATCATTGCACAATCAGTGTCTTAAGAGTGGAGTCAATCATTAATGAAAGCTTAAATATGGAGCACACAAAAGCAGGAAGGTGTGTCAGTGATGTTAACAACGCATATTTACTGGTGCCATTGAGCTCAGGGTCAAAGCCTTCCATATGTAAACGAACACAGACAGCTTTTAAACATCCAGCCGGCCGTGACTCCGAGCAGCGCTGAAGCATTTTGGCTCACAAGAGCTCTTGAAGAAGATGCTTATGTTTCAGGAGATCACACAGGCTTGGCACTGGAAGAAAAAAAAGGTCTTAAGATCAAATAGCAGAAAAAAAAACCTACATTTGTTTATTTTCTAAGGAGAGTGTGAGTGGTGTTAATGGTTACCAAGGTGTCTTTCATTACACCAAAATATTTACTAAAAATAAAATACAAATAACACTTACAAAAAAAAAGTTTTGTTTATGTGTATATCACATCCGAAATAAAAGTTGTTTACATAATATATTTGTGTTTATATTACACATACATGCACTGATATATTTTAAAATAAAAATAGTTTGTTTATATATTAAATATATTTTATAATATAAATATGTACTTGGAATATATACTGTATGTTGGTGCATTTATATATACTTAATATACACAGTAAAAAATTAATTGAATGTGATTAATCACTTAATAACACACACACACACAACTTTTAATTTCTATTTTCTAATTTCTATTTAACTAGTTGCAAACATTTAACATTTTATGTACTTAAATAACTAGACCTAATACAATTAAATGCTAATATATTAAAACTATATAAAAACATACAGACATATATATATATAAAAAAAGACAAAAATCACAACAAAAAAATGTAAAATTAAAATAAAAACAGAAAATCTAAAAAATAAAAACATATTCAAAATATTACTTAAAACTATAAAAACCAAATAACCATGCAGTAATGAGAATAAATCCAAACCGGATAGTTAGACCTGTGTCATCTGTCACACACACAGGCAGGATTGTGTTCCTCTGGCAGGCTGTTAAACAAAGCTGCCTTAAATTCATGCAATAAATCTCAATTCCACCCGTCTTCAACATGTTAATGCAAATGCATATGTAAGATTATCTTTTTGGCTATTGAATGCAATTTTTCAGATTCCTTGTGGGCGTTAACATTCCCTAACATCCTAAAAAAAACGTCCATGGAACCTTACAAAATCCCGTAGACTGGAAAACACTTCTTTACCTGATCAAAATGTTCTACAGACAGAAAAAAGTGTTCTTTTAAGAATGGTTCACTGAAAGGGTCTTTAGGGAACCAGAAACGGTGTTTTTAGGAGTGCATGTTGACTTTGACCTCCATCAATCGCTCCTTCATGAATATTTTATGACTGAACTGAAGTTGGGGTTTTTAACTTGAACCCATAATGGACTCTGAATAGTTTCCCAAGATCCTGCTGGGGCCACCAACAGGTCACTCGAGGGGTCAAAGGTCAAGTGAGAGGGTCGGAAGCTGTCAAGAGACTTCAAATGATGGAGACAATGAGCGCTAAACATCAGATAAAATCCACCGACGCGATTCTGTCCATCACAATCACCAGCGATCAGCGATAGATTCTTATTTTCAGTGTCGCTGAATCTGGAAGTGTTTTTCCCCATTCATTTTTCCTGTGAGGATGTTTAAAAAGTCTTGATATCATAACATAAGCCGTAAACCAAACCAACCAGCTATGAGAAGAATGCAAACTTTGATTTGAAGCAAAAAGTCAGCTTTAGTGAAGGAAAGAACTACAATCCCATGAAGCACTGCGAATGATTTATTGAATTAAAAGGAAAGGTGAAATGTAAACCATTCATGCAAAATTGTTGATTTTACAAATACATTTACAAATATTAAAGGTTACATTTAGAGACCAATATCATTTGTGGTGCTTCATGGGAGTGGGAGGAGCCAAAGAACTCTCTTGCTCACCAGGACTCTCTGATTGGTGGGATTTTTGTATGGCCTCATGGGTAATAATTCTGCTATAGTGCATCGGTCCAGTAAGTACAATCACAATTCGTTTCATTTGCAAACTGATTTTAAACAATTACTGATTGTAAAACAACCGTACATGCTTTCATTGATCATCTGTTTGCTTTTATTCAGTTTATTTTCAAATGGAGGAATTGTATATAACAGATAAACCAATAAATTGCACTTTCATATGAATATGAGCTGATTGCTGTACATTATTCTCTACATAAAGCACGATCGGTTTTGTTGATGATGTTGACTTTCAAGACATCTCAGGTTCATGTTTTACTGCAGAAGTGCTCTTGTCAGTTTTAGCCAATCAGTGCTCTGTATTCAGGTCATTCACTTTAAAAAGATGCACTAGCTGACTAAGTGATTGAGGATGGATAATTTGACGAACTTGATGAACCTGTGATATCTTCTTCAGGCTGTAAAGGAAAATAAAATATAAAACAACTGCAGTTTGATTGATATTACTTGTGCAACAAAAAACATTATTAATAATCAGAGTAGACCTGATTAACTACCTCAAAGCTCATAACACACGCATGTCTTTCACTTTTATCAGGTATTGTTAAAAATCAGTTGGACACCTAATTGTGAGTGTGTGTAGGGTCAGTGTAGGACAATACCACATACAGTCTGTACAGTAGAAACACCATTACACCTATGAAGAGACAACATAAACCACAAATGCAAGTATGTGTGTGTGTGTTAATGACAGCTCACTGTCAGCGGTCACTGTAGCAGGTTTTGTTGTGCTTCAGTGAAATGAGCTCTGAAGTGAAGTGAAGTGATTCAGTGGTCGACTTTGGAGCCTATACTAGAGTAGGGGGCGTGCCATGAGCCTCAGCCTCTGCTGTGTGTGTGTGTTTAGGGGGGTGTCCTATGGAGAGCCAAGGAGCGAAAAAAAGCACCCGTTGGCACCGATCCGTCCGGCGCACACACTGAGCTCAGAGAGCCGGGGCTCCGTGCGCGACATGAGCGGATCCGAGCGGGTGTTTTAACGGCATGACGGCTGTTCGGAGGAGCTGCAGCTGAAGGAGGAGAGCCGGTAGAGACGCTCCAGCCCCGGAGAACCGAAGAGAGGAGCGACGCAGAGCGAGAGGCAGAGCGCCGGGGAATCATGCGGGGTCCTGCGCTCCGGCTGCTGGGTCTCGTATGGCACATCTCCGCGCTTTTACGCACCGCACAAACGTACAAACTCCACCACAAGCAAGGTAAGACACGCGGAATATACCACAAGACACCGGTCAGTCTCATCTGCACAATGACGATTCGCTTATATGCACGCTTTTGGAAGTTTGGGTTAGTTTCTGTGACATTATAATGCGGTTTGTCAGTTTTGCATCTAAACTAGCGTCATGTATTACGTATAGTGTAAACGCGTGTGCTTTGTATGTTGTCACTTTAAATGACCCTAAGGTTGGAAACTATGTTGAGTGTATTATGCACCTCTTTGGTGTTTATACAGTAAACTACGCTTAAATTACCCTTTGCATGTCATTGCATCGGATGATAAGCTTCAAAGCAAGATCAATTTATCATAAGATGCATGAGCATACTTCTGACAGAGAGAAGGATGCATGTTTGAAATGCTGAATCAATAGATGTGGTTTTTCAGTGTTTGCTTGTGGTTAGCTTGTGGATGATGTAGTTTATGTGATTCTCTACACCTGTGGTTCCTCTGCACCTGCGCAGGAGAACTGACTCTATACATCCACTAAAACTCACCAGAATCACATTCATGCTTTTAGAAGAGTATACCATGTTTGTTACCCAGTACCACAAAACCAGTCATAAGAGTTAATTTTAGGAAGTTGAGATCATCATCTATATAGAACAACTGGATGAATAAGCTCTCCATTGGTGTCTGGTTGTTATGATAGGACAATATTTGTCTGAGATAAAAATCTGAGGGTGCAAAAAATCTAAATATTGAGAAGATGAAGTTCTGAGCTATGCTCTTCCTAATGATTATTGGCTTACAAGAGAAATGGACCATTTTGACTCATACAGTGTATTGTTGGTTATTGCCTAAAATACACCTGTGCTGCTTTTGTGCTCCAGGGTCACAAATAGCATCTGACTTGATACGAAATATCTGAAACGCCTCCAACTCATGTGATTTCAGAGAGCTTCATCAGACAGCTGTCAGCGTATGAGATCATCACTCCAGTGCGCTTGAACGATTTTGGAGAGTCATTCCCGCACCGGCTGCATTACCGCAGGAGGAGGCGCAGTGCCGACGTGGAGGTCTCGGGTTCGAGGGCTCATTACCAGTTTGAGGCATTCGGTCAGACGTTTCACCTGAACCTCACGGCTGATTCTGGATTCATCGCTCCGTCTTACACAGTGCTTCATCTGGGAGAGGAGGAGAAGCGAGGAGACGCCGCAGACCTGAGCCACTGTTTCTTCAGAGGACACGTCAACGATCGCAGGGATCACCACGCCGTCTTTAGCCTCTGCACTGGACTAGTGAGTATTACAGTCTGCTGCTTTCAGTCTTGGTAGTTTTCAGTGTAGGGGAAAGTTACTTTAAAAAGTAATCCATTACAACATACAATATTGCCATATTCCATTCACACACACATTCAAAAATAGGTTCCTCAGTGGTTATCTGTGGTAGTTATATAGCTTGTAATCATAGAAGAAACCAATTTACATGCTATGTAACACCTATAAAGAACCTGTAATGTTTTTAAGCAATTCTGGTTTTGTTCTCATGTAGCACTTAAAGTGTTTTTTTCAAAGGGATTTTTGTAAAACTTGCTTAAATATATTAATTTAACTAAGGCCTGGTCTTGGCTCA
The DNA here is from genome assembly GCA_034779775.1 of Enteromius afrohamiltoni. NCBI lineage: Eukaryota > Metazoa > Chordata > Actinopteri > Cypriniformes > Cyprinidae > Enteromius > Enteromius afrohamiltoni. The sequence continues at coordinate 445,339 of JAUYWG010000066.1, read as the reverse complement.
AGCCTAAGCGGATTACTTTCTTTAGGTAACTAGTAAAGTAACATGTTTATTTTTAAATAAACAAGAAAATATATACGTTTTCTGTTATTAAAAGCCCAGCCTGGATGACAAAAAGTAACACAAAAGTAACTGAGTTTCACAATTACTTTTCCATGGAGTTTTCAATGTTGTGGAAAGGAACTTTAAAAAGTAATGCATTGCAATATTACATTACTCCATGAAAAAGTAACTAATTGTGTTACTTTTTATGGAAAGTTATGCATTATGTTACTTCTGTGATACATTTTGCAACCTGAGCTGGGCTTGCCTGTTTGCTTTATAATATCAATTGTTGGCAGCTGAACGTCACACCAAATATGAAATTAATAAGCAAGAGAGCTGGCAGTCAATAAATGGAAAAACAAAATGACTTGGGTTACTTATCTAAAAAATTAGGTCCAATATTTCACTGTAATTTTAAAAGTAATGTGTTACTTTACTAGTTACTTGAAAAGGTAATCTGATTATGTAACTTGCGCTGCTTGTATTGTGTTACCCCCAACACTGGTAGTTTTTGTAAAGTCAGAGCATTTCCATCTTTCTTACTAGTTCAGAAAAGACATGAGTGGTATTACTAGCAGGAAATGCTTAACTATTGTAATTCTGACATAAATGCCGGATTAATCTTTGGTTTAGTTACGTTTTTCTTATCTGTTCTACTCGAACACTATATTAGTCGTAACTAGTAATGTGCTTGTTAACTGTTGCATTTTAGTTGGTTTTTGGGACATGACAGTGGTTAACTGGGATTAGTCGCAGGGTTTCCATCATGTAATTACGAGTTCAACAAAGACATCAGTGGTTTTTACTAGCAGGAAACTCATAATTAGGGTAATTCTGAAATTAATGCAGGATTAGGCATTAGTTTAGCTGAGTCATTCTCCTTAAACTGATTTGACTATTGAGTTTAATGCCACAGTGGTTAACTGGGATTTCAACTTGTAATTACGAGGTCAACGTGAAATGAGCAGTTGTACTACAGAGAACACTCTTAATTAGGATAATACCAACATAAACATATTAAACATAAATTAAACATAAATAGGATTTGTTCATTAGTTCATTCTTCCCACAGTTGACAAGAAACATGACTGTAGTTAGCTACTAGTTTAAACAACGAGTTTAAACTACTAGTTATTTTAGATGGGAAAAATGACTTGAGTGGACTGGACTTATCAATATAAACAGGGTTATTTGTTAAAGATCTGGGCTGGTAATATTTAGTTTTCTAAACTTTTTTTTGCTTGACATTGGTTAACTGGTATTATTTGGAGTGTTGCCTAGTTGCCTAGACGAGCGGGTTGTTTTAAATGGGGTGTCAGGGGCTAGTTAATACAAAACAAAGAATTTACTGGTTAAATATCTAAACTGGTAACATATAGAAGGCTACTAACTTTTCAATATTGGTTTTTCTTGTGATATCACAGATAACTAGAAGTTCAGTGGTAAGTGGTATTAGCTAGAGGATTTCCAACTGGTAAGTGCAAGATTTTAGTTGTTTCTATGAAGATTTAGCCTTGGTTTTGAGTTATTTTTTACTGGTTTAGTTGATTTGATGTTTTCTAGTTTTAACGGAAACATGAACAGAAGTTTAAACTGCAATGCTAGTTGTTTTAGATGGGGAAAATTATTTATGTGGAATGTTAACTAGTTGACTACTAGTTGGTTTAGTGTTTATATAAGATCTGGACTGGTAACTGGTAATGTACAGTAGTTGCTAATTGTTCTATTAAGGTTTTTTTTTTTTTTAAACGTCACACTGGTTAACTGGGATGTTTCCAACTTGTAATAACTTCTTGTTAGCTCATATTAATGGTGTTCTCAACTAGATTAGTTCCTTCTGGAAAGATTAGGATGTGGTTAATTTATTCATCTCGAGGTTTGATGGCAAACGGATTTTGAAACTATTCTGCTAGTTATTTTAGATGAGAGAAATGAGCCAAGTGGATTGATCTAGTGACTATAAATACAGGTTTAGCCTATTGGTTAAAGATTTGAGCTGGTAACAAGTGGCTTGTAGAAGGTTACAAACAATTACTATTTGTTTTGTAATGTCACAGCAAATAACTAGATGTTAAATGGTTAAGTGGGATTGGCCAGAGCGCTTTTAACTTGTAATTACTTTTAGTTCAAAGATAAGTTATTTCTTGGTTTAGTTTAGTTAGGTTATCTCCATGGGAAATTCTGCTTGCTAGTTATTTTAGAAGGGAGAAATGAAACAAATTCAATCCAAATGATTGGACTAGCGAGTGCACAAACAATGTTATTGGTTGAAGATCTGAAACAGTAACTACTAAGGTTGCCAACTGTTCCAATTTGGAATGTCACATCAGATAGCTAGATGTTAGAATAAATAATTAGAAGTGGATAACTTGGACTAGTTAGAGTGTTTTTAAAACATGTCATTACAAGTAGAAGGTAATAACCATGCTGAAGCAGTTGTTTCTGTTAAGATTTGGTTTAGTAGAGTCATTAATCTGTAGTTTTGATGGGAAATGTATGAAACTATACCTTGCTAGTTTTTTTAGATGGGATAAACAAGTCTAGTGGACTGCATTGTTTTTTTTTTTTAGAAAGGAATAATGGGTCGATTGGGTTAGTGGGATCTTAGCTGGTAACTAGTATTATGTAGAAGGTTGCTAACTGTTTAATTTTGGTAGAGTTAAATTATACTTTGTTTTTCTTCTTTGTAATGTCACAGAATATAACCAGAAGTTAAGCAGTTAACCGGGATCAGTCAGAGCATTTTCAGCTTTTAATTGCAGGTTTTTACCAGCAGGAAACCTGGTAAGAATCCAGGACTAGACCTCGAGGGGAAGCCGTCTTTTGTTGTGCTGTTGTTGAGGATATGCTCCTGACCCGTTTGCATGCGGTCATCTGTTAATTAGTTATCTCGGGTGGTAGGAGGTGATTAACCCGGTTGTAAACGTAGCTGCAGGCGACGGGCCACTTAAAGAGTCGCTCCTTATGACGGCGCTCGTTTAGTCTCTGATGAGGTCAAGAGGTCGTCATTGAGTTGTTCGTCACTTCACAGACAGGAGCGTCAGACGAGTTGTGTTTCGTCCGTCGTAAAGAGCCAGAGGAAGCTTCACAACATGCAAACATTCAGAAGTTCAAATGAAGATTTATAAAGCTGTTTTGATGTGTGTTAAAATGATTGCTAAAACTGAAGAATGTTGATTTTCATGTCAAAATTGTATTTAATCAATGTGGCCAGAGTATGTTTTAATTGAAGATAAACATGAAGTTTTTTGGTTTTATATATCTATATATATATATATATAGATATATATATATATTTTTTTTTTTTTTTTTTTTTTTGCAAAAAATGGGTTTTTATTCTATTTTCTATTTTTATTTATTATTTACATTTAAAATGAAATTATTGCAATAAACTTTAGTCTTTTTCATTTTCAGTACTTTTTGCTACATTTTTACCAGTTTCTCACAATGAAATTGCATTCGTATGTGCTTTGGAATCAGATTTGGATACAAGTTTTGTAAAGACTTCATTGGTAGATGCATTGCATCGTGGGACATGAGAAGAAGAGAGGTAGAAGATATGATATGTTGATGTTCAGGTGCTGATCTTCTCTCCATCTCTCTTTTAATGATGTGTGATTGCTGACAGCTTCTGTCCACATGAGCGTAATAACCTTCAGGACAGATGTTCATGAGTGTCTTGAGAATGACCTCGCATGACCTCTCATGATATTATACATGTATATGGGTGAATCTCATCAAAACATTTCAATAGATATTTAATATTATACTGAATTATAATTGTATTTTATTACATTGTAAAGTATATTAAAATATATTCTGTGTTTATAATTTTTTACATTTTAGATCAGATCACATTTTACTACATTGGATCACATTTAAGCAGAAAATCAGGTCATTTAAGTTTACTGGACAGATAAATGAATATAGATATAGAAAATAAAATAAAAATGAAAAAAAGATAAACAATATTTATGATCATTGTCTTCATTAATTCTTGAACATTCTAGAAAATATTTCTTTAAACAGATTTTTCCTATTTTCAACATGATATATATCTGAATATTTCTATTTTGATTGAACGATAAATGTAGGCCAGACAGGTGTTTCATTAGATACTGTGCTTTTACCATGATTTACCCTGGTGTGTCGGCTCTTATTTTGTTGTGCTGGTTAGTGAGCATCGGTCTGTAAGTCGTGTCTGAACGTGTGTATATGTGTGTGTGTGTGTTTACAGTATGTCACTACTGTACTCTCTGGGATTTGTGAGCGTTATGATATCTTCCATGCCTCAGGCTGAGATCAGATGTGTTCTTCACTGATATCTGCTGAGCGACGTCTTCCTAATGTCAGGCTCTTACGATCCTCTGCTGTCATTCAGAGCTCACACACGTACTCCACATCTGTTCCTCACACATCTGTCAAGAGATCTATCATGAAGACTGCTGTCGTGTGTAGCTCATTTAATTCAATAAGAACATAGTTTGTATGAATTTGTTGTCATCTATTTATCATAAATTTATATTAATTTAGACAATTTTTTTTGTTTTACTATTTTTACTATATATTTTGTATTTATTAATTTATTATTTTACAAATTATTTTTAAATATAAATGTTATTCTAGAATAATGTTTCGTATTTATCTATTTAAATGTATTATTTTTATTTATTTATTTTTTTATGTTATTGATTGACGTTTAT
>JAUYWG010000066.1:415214-440412 GCA_034779775.1 Enteromius afrohamiltoni | reverse complement strand
AATAATGTTTCGTATTTATCTATTTAAATGTATTATTTTTATTTATTTATTTTTTTATGTTATTGATTGACGTTTATAGTGCCTTTTTATTTGTCATTTGACTTCAGTTGTTTTTTATTTATAATTTATTAATTACGTTTAACAATATTTTATATTTATTAATTTTAAATATTTTAATGTATGCTTTTTATAGTTTATGCATAATCTATCAATTCAATCAGTGATTGATAAATCTATCTTTATCAATCACATAGATTATTATGATTTTTAAAATGATTTTGACCTTTCTCAGATTGAGGTTGATTGGATTTAATAATGAATATGTGATGTAATATGGACACGTGTAGTGAAGGAGCTCAGTGTTTGCAGAGCTGAAAGGCCACGCTGTGGGAGAGATGACACAGAAATGTTTCTGAGGGCAGATGAATGGAAACTCATTGAGCTCATGTCAAACATGTTTCCGTTGGTTCAAACAGACCCGAGCGTTTTTCCACTTTATTATTTGCTGGTATGTTTTTGTCGGATGTTTTCTGCACCGTATCATAAAGCTCGCTCCTGCTCGGAATGTATGCAGGAATGTAGAATTCCGTGTTTAAACTCGTTGCCGTGGTGATGACCCATGATTCCAGAGATGGGGTTTATGTGACTGTCAATCATTATGTCTCGTTATTTTCTATGTATTGTATTTACTCTTTTCTTTTTAATTGAGTTAATTTGCTATTCATGTTTCATTTTCAATTCATGTTTATTTTATTTTACTATTATTGATATATTTAGGAATCTCGAGCCCTTGGTTTATCAACCTCGAAACGTCTTACTGCCTGGCCCGAACCCCGCATGCTCCCCAAAAAAGTGAGTAGGAGGACAGCAGCCAAACGAAGTAAGCTCCCCAAAGATGTGGAGAAAAGAGGGTGCTGGACGATTAGGGAAAGGATAATGGGTTCCTAGCTAAGGAGTGTGCGATATATCTTGTAGCTGTAGCCGTCCATGTAGTGGGTGCAATACTACAGCTTGGGAGATCACTTTCGTAGGGCAACATATTTATACGACTGTCTCTTGCAGGAGCGGTCCATGCAGTGGGTGCAAGAGCTCCTACTTTTGAGGTCCGCTACTAAGACACAGGGTGCATTGTGAGCTTTTTCTGCAGGAGCAGTTCACATGGTGGGTGCAATGCTCCTGTTTTGGGCTGTCCACTAAACTAGCAGCGTGCTTAAACAACCTTCTCCGGCAGGAATCGTCCACCCAGTGGGTGCAAGAGCTCCTACTTTTGAGGTCAGGGGAGCCCCAGCGGTGCCTTTAAATAGGTGAGATTGGAAGCGGTCCACACTGGTGGGTGCAATGCTTCGGCTCAAACGGCCACTGGGGTTGCAATGTGGTAGTGAAATTGGCTTCGGCCAGAGCGGTCCACGCAGTGACTCTACATAGATGAGCCTGGGAGTGGTCCGTGCTGGTGGGTGTAATACTCCGGCTCAAGTGAGGCTTGTTGGAGGTAATGAATGCTTAAGATAGATGCTAAATGGAGTTGGGATTCATTTTGGACTGGTCACTGCGGTGGCTGGCTATAGATTGCTTGGGTGGGCTGTGACGGCAGAATTATTAATTATTGTACTGTATTGGTTAGTCCCCTGTGGGAGAATGGGAAGTAGTGACAATAGAATAACTGTAGTTGTTGTGTGTGTGTCTGAATGTCTCCAGCTGGAATGGTCCAAGGCACCTGGTGCAATGCTTCAGCAGGAGCGGTCCACTGTAGTGAAGGTGGTTGCGTCTCCAGCCCCGGGAGGGCGGGCTTTGCAGTTTGATGAGGCCACTTTGCCCTGGAGCTGGATGGTGGGGTTGCACAACTAGCAGTGGCAGCCTCATAGTAACATGTGCTATGGGAGCTGAAGACCACTGAAACAAAAAGGGGTTAGGAGTATTAGGAGAAAAGCTTCAGGATACATGTCTGATTTTTTTCCTTGTGGTTTTGCAAAGGGATCACCATCATTTTAATTTCACAAGTGTCAACGGTTACCAGTTCTTTGCTTTCGGTCCATGTTCTTTGGATTTGTCCACTTAAAAAACGGTGAAGTTTCAACAAATGTAATTTGAAATGCATTGTTTTTACGCAATAAATGTCATGATCAAGCAAAACGGATGCAGCTCTATTCTGGAAAGTGGGGCGGGAAGCAAATGCACATTAGCCTTTTTCAAAATAAATAAAATAATGATGATGTAAGGTATTTTGGGCTGAAATTTCATGAAAACATTCTGGGGATACCAGAGACTTATATTACATTTTGTAAAATAAAAGGAGCATAAGAAGTCAATACATTGGCTGGTATTGTTGGTATCAGATACCACTAAATAAATTAAAATAAACAAAATGGTACAAATAAAGTGTAGCACATGCAAATAATGTAATAGTCATGGGAACTTGAATACAAAGGCAAAGTTATCACTTCCTTATTTAAACGTTACATTATATTAAAAAAAAAAATAACTGCGGAAGGCACCAAAGTCTAGGTAATGTTTTATTTTTCTGCATGATTTAACGATTTTTAAATTCATGTGCTTTTAATATTTGTCCACATGAGTACTTTTATTTTAAAATTGCTATGTACACGAATCGCACAAATTGTTACATATTGATGTATTCTTCTGTGTTGGATGACTTTTTAAAATTAATTGACGTGACAAATCTAGTCAAATAACACAGTCATGATTAATTACCTGTACATGCTCCTCCCGAAATTTGTTTGCAAAGTTTCTTTTTTGTTACATCTAATGTTATTAAAGTAATGTTTACTGCATACTACCGTAAATTACATGAAATGTCCAATGTTTTTTTTTTTACTTTATATACTTATCATTTAACTTTATTATGAAATAATAAATGAAATTATGAAAATTATGGAATTATTTATTATGAAATTATGGAATGTTTTCCAAAACAGCAGGAACATCCATTTGATAAAAGACTGGCAGGGTTTCTGGTGGATTCTTCCCAGGATCTGCTGAGCATCTGATGGTGATTGTATGGTGTTTTTCTTTAGATTGGCACGTTCACGACTCACAGTGGTCAGTTCTTCCTGGAGCCGCTGTTGAGCATTGATGGAGACGAATACGAGGAAGAGCACAACAAACCTCACCTTGTCTACAGACAGCAGTCACATGACTCTCAGCCCTGCAGCAGTGCAGGTAAATGCATTTGCATGCTGTAAAAAACAAGATCTGTTAAAGTTACATTAAATAAGCTAGACTGAAATTTCAAGTTCTCTTGATTATAATGGTTTTTGGCACTTGATGCTGACTGCTGAAATAAGTCTGAAAAAGGGTTAACTGATATAATGTTAATGCACTGTAATCTGTTTTGTATCTTTGAAATACACTGATAAGCACTGAATTCAGGTGGTGATGAGAAAGTCACATGATATGAACATATAGACTAAGTCATTTAGTGTCATTCACACATCCTTCACGCATCAAACACCATCATAATACACGTGAAACTGATATAATGCACTAAACATTCATTTAACAATATTAGATATAACATACAACCCTAATAAACATAAACACTAAGAAGAAACATGGTTATATCAATCAAAAAACGTCACATTTGAAATGTAATGCAAGGAATTCTGGGAATGTCAGTTTACGATTATTTATGATTATGCTCTTTTTCTCTTCCAAAAACGGTATACTACTGTAAACTATATCATATGTATCATCCAATACAGTTTTGTTTTTTTACCGTTTTTGTATATAGGGAACTTACAGTAAAGTTACAAACATTTAACATTTTACTGTTACAGTCATTTTTTTTCAGTTAAGCTCCGTGGCTTTGCTTGTGTAAAGTCATTGCTTCTCTTCTCAGCGGTGTGTTTTAAGCGTGCTGGCGTGTGCTTTGGCATCGCTGTTATTGTGTGGATTAACGTCTTCTTTATGAGCCGCTTATTGAAATTCTTTGTCTAATGAAAGTAAATCAACTCCAGTCACTCCATTTTTTTATTTTTTTTTTTATTTTAAGGATTTTCCAAGATACAACACACAACAAACAACACTGTATCAGACCTCACATGTAATCACAAAGAAAAGAGAAAGATAAGTTAATAAAAATAAATACAAACAGAGAATAATAAAATTTAAATTAATAAAATAATAATAAATAAAAAAAAAAATTAATTAAATAAAATATACATGCTCTTGCAGAGCAGAGAACTTTTCAGTAGGGTTAGTCCTCAAAAATCTCTCCATTTGAATGCCAGAAATCATGTCCATTATCCAAATTCAAAAAGAGGGAGTTGAAGATGATTTCCAATACTTTAATCTGAGTCTCTTGGCCACAATCATACCAAAGGTGAGGGCATGTTGTAAAGTTTTTGGAAGACTAGAGGTATGTTGTGAAAAGCCGAAGATAGCAAGTTCCACGTCAGGTAGAAAAGGCTGGTACCTTAGAGTACCAGTTGAATATACTTGACCAAAATCCAAACAGCGAAGGGCAGAACCAGAAAGCATGAGCAGTTGTATCCTCTGTGACCTTGCACTTGTCACAGAAGGGTGAAACAGTAGAGAAAATTTTACGCAATTTGGTCTTGGTATAATGTAAACGATGAATAACCTTGAATTGTATCAGCTGATGTCTACTGTTGACTGAACATGACCATACTGCAGTCAAACACCTGTTCCATGTTTCATCAGAGAGCTTGGCTCCTAGTTCATCTTCCCAGGCCAATTTAAATCTTTCGTTAGGGGCTGAGAAACAAATTGAAAGATAAGATGCTCGGAGTGAGGAGGATTAAAAAAAAGATGCATATTTCTCGGGAAGGAATTCAAAATTACAAATTTTGGCCTTCACATAATGTCTAATTTGTAAGTAACAAAAAAAATGTGAGTGGGGCAAATCAAACTTCTCTCTTAGCTGATTAAATGATGCAAACCTTTCCTCAACATAAAGGTCTTTAATGAAACATAAACCTTTCTCCTTCCATATAAAATAGGTTCTGTCAGACCATGAGGGTGAAAAAGAATGATTGTAACAAATTGGAGTATACACAGAGGTCTCTGGTAGGGACAGGACTTTCCTTACTTGATTAAAATGTTTTATTGAATTTTTCAGCACAATACTTAACTTATTTATAGCTGTTGTTTTGTCTAATTTGGAGAATAAAATGGCCATTAACGAAAACCTACCAGTCAGACCTGCCTCCATTTGCACCAATAAAGGAACTTCAGGGGTCAGGTTACCCAGTGCACCATTCTCCCAGAACATTAAAGCTCTAACGTTGGCAGCCCAGTAATAGTGTTTAAATACTGGCAGACCCAAACCACCCACAGACCTGGACTTCTGCAAATGAATTTTAGATATGCGGTGCGTCTTATAGTTCCAAACATAGGACAAAATTATAGAATCGAGTTCCTTAAAAAAGCCAAAAGTAGGAAAAATTTGAAGATTTTGACAAATATATAAGAATCTGGGAATAGAGACCATTTTTATCGAATTTATATGTCCAATCATAGATAATGGCAAGGTTCTCCAATTTTCTATGTTACATTTGAGTTTTAAAATGAACTCAGCAATATTCAACTTGTATAGGAATTTTTAGTCTGAGATATACAAGTTGGTCCCTAACTATTTTGAAAGAAATATTTTCCAAAAATCTGGGTCTATAAGTATCAGAAAGTGGTATAAAGTTACTTTTAGACAGGTTGATTGTATACCCAGAGTTCCTTAAATACAATATTATATAATCTGCATATAGACTTATAAGTGCTTCCCTCCCTCCAACCTCAAGTCCCATGATATCTTTATGATGTCTTATACATATGGCCAGGGGCTCAATCGCAATAGCGAAAAGAGCAGGGGAAAGGAGACAGCCCTGTTGTACAGAGCGATGTAAAGAGAATTTAGATGACCTCTCTGTGTTCGTTAAAACTGAACAAACAGGCTTTTAGTATATTAACCTATCCCATGATATAAATGAATCTCCAAACCCAAACTTCTGTAATGCTTCAAACATGTAAGGCCACTCGACCTGGTCAAAGGCCTCTTACATTAATCAGACACCTCACTAGAACAATCAACCATATTAGTAACACTCATTTAGTATGCTTTTAAAGTGATAATGTATCCAACAATGTACTCACCCTGGTGTCATTCAGTCCTTTATGCTTCTTTAATTGGTTTATATGAGTTATGCTACTTTCTGTAAGGCTTTAAGTTCTTCTTAAATGTCATAAATGTGAGTCTATGCTTCATTCAAACTTCTGAAGACCTGAAATAATGCATGTGTTATATAAATTGTTGTTATGATCAGGGTCAGAAATTAATAGGGGTTAAGGCAAAAATGTCCCAAGGTGATGAGGCCTATATATATATTAAAATGTTAAAAACTTTATTTCTAAATTTTATTTCAATTTTTACCATGGAATATTTTTTTATTTTTTTTATAAATTAATTAATTCATTATTATCATTATTTTTGTGTTCTTCTTTGTTTTATTTATTGATTTTAAATGTGCTATATCTTTTTTTTAAATGTATTCTTATATCATAAATTCACGTGATTATAATTTTGATTATTTGCTAATATTAGCCAAGGATAATATTTATTAAAGCTTGTTAAGTTAAAAGTGTAAAGTTTGTTATTTGTAAAGAGGTGTTGGAAGGTAGAACATTTTAAACGTTCATTAATTTGCGTTTTTAATAATTACTCTAATTAAATAGTTCATAGCCACCCCTGGTTCTGATACATTTATGGCTCTTTAATGGTTTTTGAGTGAGCAGAAGTTGATTTTTGGGTGAAATCTTCCTTTAAAGGAGCGTCTGCATCTCTATTGTGCAGATGTGATGCTGGATCTGGGTCAAGCATCAAAGAGCTGAGGATGAAAAGAGCTTGACTAAAGGTGTCCTTGCTTTCGGTTCAATCTGATAACAGTCTGATGTTCAGATACCGAGCTCTTTCAGCGACAGGAATCTGCTGCAGTTGTGACCGTTAAACTGAGATTGCACAAAAAGTAGAAATGTATCCGTTCTTGTGTCACATTATTATGGTGTTCTGGCTTGTTGCTAGGTGTTTTCTTTCTCGTTCACGTCTCTAGATGAGACTTTAAAGCTCAGTATAATGGATTGATGACTGTATGTGTCAGTGACTGAAGAAACACCTGTAATGTAGACATGAGTTCATGTTTAAATAAGTGTGCCGTTGTACAGTACGAGCAATTAGAGATGCAAAGATGTAAGCGTGTGCTGGATTGCAGTGCGTTTATTGCAGGCATGTCACGGCCGGACTAATGAGTCACTCCATCGTCTGCTTTTAGCTTCTGTCCTGAAATAGCTGCTGGTCTTTCATTGCTCAGGAGAGATCTCCGCTGTGTTTAGGTTAAGGATCAACTTTGTCTTGGATGTTTCTCTTAAAATATCTCAGGGGAGATAAAACGCTTACAAGTTGTTGTCCTGTCAGAGTGAAGAGCAGTGTTGTTATTGTTAACTGTTAGAAATGTGGTTAATTGAAAGAAAATAAATTATAAATACTAGATAAAAAATTTCAAAGTCGATTGCATTTGCAATAAGTTAAAGTACTAAAAACGTATTAGAACTAAGACAAAAAAATGCATCAAACCACATAAAAATGTAAAAAAATGAAGGAAAAAAATTGACAATCGCACATAAAATTATTTAAACTTAATAATAAATAAACAATTATGAATTATTAAATTTATAAACAAATTTTAAATGAAAACTGCATTTAAAAAGCACTTTAAAATATGTTTTAAATATTTTAAAATGCTTAAATAACTAAAACTTGAATAAAGAAAACTAAAACTTCAGATGCATATTCATATCATTTTAATCAAAAGTTTATAACATTTTTGGTTTAAAATGTCTCAGCGGTAGTGTAAAACACCCTTTTACCCTTTCAAAATCAGCTCCGTAGACAGAGACTCGCTTCAGTGCATGTCTCTTTAAATGCTAATGAACTCTGCTGACTCCGCCCCTCTCTTCCGCCTTCTCTGAGAGGCTTCGGCCTAATTCATCATGAAACTGGCTGACTAGTGCACTATCAGGGAAGGCAGTTTGCGTCACAATTGATTTGTGCACACGTAAACACGTTTAAAAACAAGCGTGTGTCTTCAGCGGCTCAGATGCTATATTTATATTTATATGCTATACTGTTATATTTATAATTACATCCAACAACAGAACACCTCTGAAACAATGAGGCGGAGTCTGTGATAAAACACTGTCATGGGAGGGGCCTGGGTCTGTGATGTCACACAGACAAGAATCTGAGAGAGTTTATGAATCCTCTAATCATATCGTCATGTGTGTCCTGAAGGCGTTGAGTCAGTGAAGTGTGTGTGTGTGCTCATGCACCTGTTCTCCCGGCTGATGTAAGAGCGTCTGAGACACACAGTGTAAAGCAGTGCTGGCATCTGGACTCGATCTGCAGAGTTTGAGAGTGTTTCTGTTTGTTTTGTGCTCGAGGATTGCCAAAACTCCAGAGAAACGCTCCGGCAGATTAACTGGGATCTCTGGGGTTTTATGGGAACGCTTTGTGTAGTTTGGTAATTGTTTTTTTGCTTTGACATGCAGCTGGAGATGAGTCTGTAAAGCTCTTACTGTACACTTCCTTTTGGAGAATATCGTGCGCAGGGACAGATGTTATTTATTATGTGAACAGGACAGCTTGGTGCTGTTGGCTTTTGTTGTGAATAGAAGCGTTTTAGAATGTGAATCAGCTTCAATTTAAATTGTTGGAGAGGAAAAATGTTCTTGATCATATTTTCTATATTAATAATATTTAAAAATGCTATTAAAACAATTTTATATTTACATTTTTAAAAATGTATAAAAATTACATCTATAACATGATTATTGTTTCCCAAATTATTGTAACAAACAGTAACAAAAGTAAGGAAGGGAAAATCACTGACTTTCATAGCTTTAATGGTTCATCTACATTTAATTTAGAATTTAGTCTTTAATAATTTAAATTCAGTTTCTGTATATTTCTGCTGACGGACACAGGCAGATAAATATGGCATTTATAAATATGGGTTTATGTGAAGATTGTTTTAAGTTAACTTAAATTAGAAATATTTTTTTCAAAATTCCATTAAAATCCATTTAAAAAATATAAAAAATTATGTATTTATGTTGTTTGTACATTCATTTGAAAATTGAATAGGACATTTTTTAAATATAAATATATATTTAAAAACTTTAAAGTTAGGTGCTATTAATTTTTTTGTGTGTGAATTAGTTAAGTCCTTTAATCGATTATTGTGTGTATGTGTGTGTTAAAAAGAGCCTAAAGTCTAAATTTGGTCATTTTTGTTACTATATATATATGCACATACATGCATGTATATATTTAAGAAAAATCTGTTATGTTTATATATTAAATATAATTATATATTAAATAAAATATAAGAAATGAGTGTAATAATAATACACAGTACATATGCATATATCAATATCATTTAAATTTTGGTTGTGATTAATGGCAATCCATTGTTTGACGGCACTACTTTCTAACCATTGAAGCATTTTGTCAATCCCAAAGTGTAGTAATCAATCTCCACGTACTGATTGTTCTCCGTGAGAATGCTTTGAGTGTGTGATTTCTCTCTGAGCGGAGATGATGAGGGGGTTTTGTGCTTCTTTCTAACAGAACAAACAGCATCTTTATCTGCAGCGATTGTCATCTGCACACAGCGACACACGGGTCTCAGATCTCCTGATACCAGCCACGGCACGTGATCCTCTTCTGATGGTCCGCCGATCGCTTTAGTTTGAGTGAGAACCAGTGTTTGTCGTTCATATAACAGCTCTGAGACGTCTTGTGAGAAGCCTTTCCAGAATAAGGGCTATTAAAGCGCTTCATCTCTCTGTCATCGAGCGAGGCGAGCGAGTCAGATGTCATAGTCTTTGAGTCTGAACGTGACATGCAGACATGTTCAGACGTCTTGAGACACCAGCAGCTCTTTAAGATGTGAGGGTTTTCTTTTTGCTGCTCTAGAGATGAGGGTGGAGGAGATACGGGTGGGTTCTTCTCATCCTCGACTGATCGTTCAGCCTGTTTCTGACCTTGTGTGTGCTTGATTGTGTTTAGTGTTCATCAGGGCTATTACTGGCAACTAAAACCAGAAAACATTTCATTTACTTAAAAGAAGAGATTAGTTATCAAATATAAATAAACACCATTTTTAGTGTAACTAGAGCTAAATAAACTAAATTAATTTAAGAAAAACTATATAGAAATTACTAAAAATAAAAAAACAAGATTACTAAAACTTTAACAAAATTCAGAGATAGAAAAAGTTAAAATGGAGAAGAAAAAATGTATATACATAATAAAAATAAAATAATATTATTTAATCTAGTTTCCAGGACACAAGCAAAAAAGTATGTATACATTGAAAAACTAATAAAGTGACAAAAACAACAAAATATATTTAAAATACTAACTGGAAATAAAACAAGTAAACCATTTTGTTACTTTAAAAAAACGTGAATAAAATGACTATATGTATATGTATGAGTAAGCATTTTAATTTCTTGAAACAAAAAGTTAGTAACTAAATGAAAATGGAATATTAAATAAAACAGGTTTGATTATGCTACTTACCAAGGCAGAAATCCTCATTTTTGTTTAAAGTACTCAAATAAATAAAACTTAAAAAACTGTGTAATAATGACAAAAGCCCACAAAAACTATTTCAAATGTAAAACTTTAAAACAATTAAAAAGGAAATAAAAACTTTGAAATGAAATCTAGTGGAAATACTAACTTGATGAATGAAAAGATGGATTAGAGTTAGCATGAGTGCTGATGGATGAGAGCTGAATCATTTCTCTGTCGTTTAGACGTCACCTGCTGAAGAATGTTAAAGAGTCTCTCTGCAGGCGTACGCCAGACCTTTGATGAATGTTTGCTAACTTTGTTACAGCACTTGCATTTTACTGATCTTTTGTTGGTTTCACATTTCTTCTTATTATTTATTTATTTATTCTTGCTAAATATATGTTAAATATTTAAATTATTGAAATATGTATTTTTCATTCATCATTGAACTTATGCATCTTGTTTTTGTTAAATATACTTTTAAATGTATAATAGAATTGACTTTTTAACTGCACTGTCTCAGCATGTCTTCAGTGTAAGTTTTTCTGTGTTGTGTTGACGTGAACCCGAGTCCAGACCTCATATAAAGCCTCTTTCATTCTGTCAGTGTTTAGAAGAACCAGCAAGCATGCAGGCTTGTGTTAAAACTCAACAAATAGCATCATGACTGTTATAGGTTTTTTTTTTAGTTATAGTTTATTTTTAGTGAATTTATTTTAAAATGTTTTATTCTATATAGTTTTAATAAATATTTTAAATATATAATAAATATTTATATATAACTAGTACAATTGCACTCTAATGGGTTAAATGTATTTGCTAACTCTGTGCTTTTATTTTTTATTTTATTATTAAAAAAAAAAAATTATGAAGATAATGAAAGTATGTTTTCCTGTAATACGGTAAAAGACCTGATTCTCCTCCCACAGAGCATCCCAACCACGATCACATCAGTCTCCATAGCAACAGAACTCTGGAAGAGGAAGTGATGTCAATACAGGAAACGATGCATAGGCATGCTGCTCGTTCTGAAGATGGCTCTCGTTCCCGCCGGAAGCGCTTTCTGTCTTATCCACGATTCGTGGAGCTGATGGTGACGGCCGACGCCAAGATGGTGCGACATCACGGACGAAACCTGGAGCACTACATCCTCACAATCATGTCAGTAGTAAGTAAACGACCCTTCATTCTCTTCTCTCTCCTCTCTGGCATGTTAGAAAAATGTTTTCAGCTCAATGATTGTTTCCATCCCTCGTGTGTGATAGTGATTTACTCTCTAATAGACTTGGCTGCACTATTACCCAGAAGGCAGTGCTTTGAAAAGAAGCATCATTGACCAGCCCCTCTGCTCCACACCATATACTCTGAACTCATAAAGAAGGTTTTGGCTTTGAATCCTGATTTAAATGAGTCAAAAAAAAACAGATGGACAATATCTGCACTTAATGATGGAAGTGCCTTCAGAAATATTATAATAAAATGCTTTCACATCTGCTTTAGTACTGTATGATGAGCATAAAGGAAAATAATATGGTACTTATGGAAATTTTTGTTATTGAAAGTAAGAGAAAGTAACATTTATTAAAATGTATTATATTTTATTTAATTTATTTAATTTTGCCTAGTTAAAGGCCTATGCATGTAGATCCTGTGACAACTTAAAAAAAGGGTTTTATTTTACATTTTGACTCTACATTTGATCTGACTTCCAGTAATTAAAAATAAATAAATAAACAATTAAAATGAAACCTAAAGGCCTGGTTTCACAAACAAGGCTTAGCTTAAGCCAGGACTAGACATTAGTTAAATTAAGATATTTAAGCAATTTTTACAAAAATGTCTTATAAGAAAATATTACAGGTGAGCATCTTAGCACAGAATAATGACACTGACATGTTTTAAGATATGTGATGATGCTGATGCAGGCCGGTTAGGGTGACGGCAAGATCCCAAGAGGGCACTAGAGGCGGCCTTGGGGGATTAACCCGACAAGCACCTCTAAAGAACCTTACAATGAGTTGGTGCTTACCTAGGGACGCACCCTCCACTGCATCATGGTATGCTGCTATGGCAGCAGCATACACTTTGAGAGTCGAAGGGGACAGCCAACTTTTCCTGCAGGAAGGAAAACACCACTGCAATCGGGCATCTCTGTGGGTCCTGACTGCGGGAGGCACACCAGTCGACGAACAGACCCCATCCCAGAGGGTAGGCCTACCTTGTTGAGGGGGCCCTCAACTGAGAGATGGTGTTAACCACGGCTGCTGAAAGGCCGGAGAGGTCTGCCGTGTCCCATCCAGGAGCCAGACATGCAGGCTCCAGAGATCGGGTTGCGGGTCCCAAATTGTGCCCATCCCCTGATAGAGAAGTTCTCTCCTCAAGGGGATTTTCCAAGGAGGGGCTGCCGTGAGAAGTACTAGGTCACTGGGAGGCTTACTGGGGGAAAGGCGTACTTGGGTCTTGGAGGCTAGCTGTGGGCCAGTGCATCCCTGTCAAGGGGCGCCTCGTTGAGGGAGTAAAACAATTGGCAATGGGAGGACTTGGAGGAGGCAAAGAGTTTTAGTTTTAGTTAACGATAATAATCAGGTCAGTCCGGGCCTGATTGTGCTATCTAATTGGGTTGTAGTGTGCTGCTGATGTCATAGCAGCCTGATTCTCTCAGCCAATCAGACGACTGCAGTAGTGTGTCTGTATGTCTGAGGTTTTCTTCTTCTTAACACTCAGTGTTTATGGTCAGCTAGTGGTTGGGCAGCTCATATCTCGAATCTGAAAGCCTGTTAAACTGTTTTAGGAGATCCAGAGCAGGAAACAGCCTCAGATATGACTGGTTTTTCAGTACGTTTGGTTTGTGGGTATTTTGGACTGAACTGTGTTCTGTGTCTTCTGTGTTTTCAGGTGGCTGCGATCTACAGAGACCCCAGCGTAGGAAACCTCATCAACGTCATGATCGTCAAACTCATCGTCATACACAACGAACAGGTACAGTATCTGTCAGACCAACTCAAGCTCAATAAGCTTCATGTCTTCATCGAGTCTGTTTCGAAGCGAAGCTGCACTAGGTCAGCTCATGCAACAGACTCCAGCTATGCTTTATTCCAGCAGCAGACTATTACAGCGTTTTGCTAGGCGTGCATTTTTTCACATTAATAATCAATTAATAATATTGTGCTTGTTGTACTGCATACTGTTTCACTTTTTAAAACATATATTTCTTTCTTTCTTTTTTGTTGATTTAATATCAGAGTTTTGGTAGTTAACTAAAACTAAAACCATGAAAAAGAATATATATTTTCATTACTTAAATAAATAATATGTTAACCGAAATAAAATAAATCTTAAAATAAATATCTTCTCCTTTGTGACCATTTTGACTTTGCATTAAACCACCAAATAAGTTTAAAGGTTTGATAAAAGGTAAAATAAAATAAAGGTTTGAAAAGGAATATACCTGTTTATGTATTTTTTTCCCTGGATTTAGTTTTTTAGTAAAGGCCAATGAATATTGGTGTGCAATAATCACAATTCACCTTATCACAGCGTGAGTATAAGAGGCTGGATTGCACATGCAGCTTTTCACTTTTGGAGCCTTGTCTGATGCATTGAGTCTGCTGGAGGAGAACACTTTTATTTTCAAGAGTTCCTGTCGGAGTTCATGCTCTCTCGTCGTTGCAGCATATTCAACTGGGCAGCTGTCAACGGACCCGCGAGACTGGCAGCCTTTTTAAAGGCTCAAAAGAGTGGCAATCTTTTTGCTCGTCAGCAAGAGACCTCGTCATTGAGTGCACGCAATGTCCTTTGAGCCCTTGGCTTCAGTTGAGCTAAAATATCTGTCATTAAAGTCAGCGCTCCTGATTGTCTTGGCCTCCATTAGGAGGGTCGGGGACCTCCAAGCTTTCTCTGTCGATGAAGGGTGCCTAGAGTTCGGCCTGACCGACTCTCACGTAACACTGAGACCTCGGCCCAGCTACGTGCCCAAGGTTCCTACCACTCCTTTCAGAGATCAAGTAGTGAACCTGCAAGCTCTGCCCCAGGAGGAGGCAGACCCGGCCTTAGAGTTACTGTGTCCAGTACGTGCATTGTGCCTCAACGTTGACCGCACTCTGAGCTTCAGACGCTCTCAGCAGCTCTTTGTCTTCTTTGGTGTCTCCAAACAGGCTGGCCCATGGGGTGGTGGAAGCCATCTCCCTGTTGTACTTATACCAGGGAGAGCCGTGCCCCCTAGGTCTGAGAGCCCACTCCACAAGGAGTGTTGCCTGCACCTCAGCGTTTGCGCACGGTGCCTCTTTGACAGACATCTGTAGAGCTGTGGGCTGGGCGACACCGAACACCTTCGCCAGGTTCTACGACCTCCGTGAGGTCTGGTGTTGGTTTGCGCTGTGCCCTTTTCAGGGGGGTCCCCGATGCCAAGGCAAACCCCCTTCCATCCTCCTACCTGCCCCGCATTCGGACTCAGAGCAGAGTCAGTCTTGATTGTGCTCCTACTGGGGTTGTGTCTTCCCGTGTATTACATCAGACGAGCAGGTAGCTCGTTTTTTCATGTTTTTTTAGCAGGTTTTTTCATGTCCCCGCCCAACCCATGCTTCAGCTCTGAAAATTCTGAAATTTGTCTTTAATAGAAGCTGGCATCCCAAAGGGGCCCCAAACACGGCCCCCAGGGCGTTGGGAAGGTTACGTGCAGACTCTCCTGTCGACACACTGCAATACAGCCTGCCGACACCGGGGTCCCTGCGTAACGCGGCCTCAGGGTCGTGGCTTTTTCCACGAGTCTGTTCCCATATGTAACGTCGAAGTGAACTCGACTGAAGGGGAATGTCTAAGGTTACATCGGTAACCCACGTTCCCTGAAGGAGGACGTTACATCCCCTTGCCACGACCCTGGGTCCACGACCATGTGCAATCCAGCCGTGCCCTCTTATACTCACGCTGTGATAAGGTGCACCTGGCTGTGATTATTGCATGCCAATATTCATTGACCTTTTCCAAAGACTCTTAGTCGATTGGTCTCTTATGCGAGATCCCATATGTAACGTCTCCGTTCCCTCCTTCAGGCCAACCTTCAACCCTAGACGTTTTCTTCATGCAAAATTAAATAAAAATGAATATTTTAATATGATCAGACATTAATAAGATCTCAGTCAGTTGTTTACTTTAAACTCATTACAACTAGCAACCCATTCTTAAACTCAGGAGAACGTTCAGTGAAATAAAGCATTATGTGTCCAGAGACATGAGAGAGCATCATCCGAGCCGTTATTGCGCTATAATAACTGGATTTGGATAATAAAGTGTGTGTATCTTCCTCAGGAAGGGCCGAATATAAACTTCTACGCCACTGCGACGCTTCATAACTTCTGCGTGTGGCAGCAGACTCACAACGTTCTGGACGACAGTCACCCGGGTCATCACGACACGGCGCTGCTCATCACCAGGTGACCTGACCTTGACCTTTGACCTCTGCCTTCTACTGTGTGCTTCTGAATGAACACTATCATGGGATGTGTGTTTGTTTCTCAGGGAGGACATCTGTCGAGCGAAGGACAAGTGTGACACGTTAGGTAAGGGTCCTGATCTGTTATGTTTGTTATGAGCAGTACTGAAATGTGCTGACAGACCGTATCCCACAATGCAGTGCACTCAGATTGGTTTAAAAAATGCAACTTCTATGTTTTACAGCAGTGCATACAGTTTCATATTTATTTTTTTTATTTTTAACTCTTTTTTTTTTATGATTGATTTATTTTTTTATGTAGTTTTATTATTATTTTTCACAAAAAAAATAGTAAATGTGAAATATCTTTTTATTTGGCTATTTATTATTTCTAAATTAAACATTTTTTGTTCTCCTTCATTTGATTAGAATGCCAAAATGTAATTTGTTTTATTTCTATACAATAAATTTAAATATCCAGTTATTTGACCATTTTCTTTATCAATTAATGATTTTTTAAAATAATTTCCCCACTTTTTGACTGCAGCATTTTTATTATTATTATTATTATTATTATTAATAAAAAAAAAAAAAAGTTTATTTTTTTGTTTTAAAAATACAAAATTACTAGATAATTATTTTTCTTGTAGATTTCTTGTGGTCTTGTAGATCATGTTACAATAATGGTTATAGCTGCATATGAGTTAAGTAATAAATTTGATTCGTGTTTGAAAATATTGTTTTAGGGTTTTTTCCTCTTTTTACATTTTTTGTCTCTTTTTATTAAAACTAGTTTGAAAATGCAATACCTGTATATATATATATATATTTATTTATTTATTTATTTATTTATATTATTATTATTTTGTTTTGGTTCATTATTTAATTAGATTTTAGCCAAAAAATCTAAATCAAAGTGAAACTCTTGCAGAATTAAATACCTTATAGTCAAACAAATCATATGGTGACAACAGTTATGCAACAATTTTTATTGCACATTTTTAAAATGTTATTGTTGAGTAATAAATGGCAGTCAGCATACAGCGCGCTTTCATTAGTGTGCGGGGTCACTGAATGTCCAGGCTGAAGCACAACCAGATCCTGCAGAAAGTCTGTCAGCTGTGCTTCATTTGACTGTCATCAGTGGCTCTTATAGGACCAGCCACCTGTGCCGGGCCCCAGCAGGTGTTTAGGGCCCGAAAACCACTAAAAGCATTGCATAAAGTCATGCTCTCTCTCAGAGATGAGTTTGTGACTAGGACTCAAGTCGCACTTAAGACTTGCGACTCGACTTGGACTTGTAAAATTTTTAAAGAAGGTTTCTTTCTAGAGCCAGAAACAATATGAATTCCATGCATTGACCTGATCTTTGTTCTCTTCTTTTTTCTTTTATGCCAAAAATAATTCAAATATTAAGTAAAGATCACGTTCCATGAAGATATTTTGTCAATTAATAAATATATTAAAACTTCATTTTATAGTAATATGCATTGTTAAGAACTTCAATTAAACAGCTTTAAAGGTAATTTTATCAATATTTCGATTTTTTTGAACCCTCAGATTATAGATTTTCTAATAGTTGTAGCTCGCACAAACATTGCCCTATTCTAAAAAATAAAAAGCTTGTGGTTGGTTTAGTGCTCCAGAGTGACATTTATATTGTCACATTAGCATTTCAGTACTGATTTAGCTTTAACGACTAGCTGAAAGAACTGTTTCTTAAAATCTAACAAAGACTTGAGACGTGGCTTAGACTCAACCTCAGAGACTGTGTGTGTGTTGATGAAGGTCTGGCGGAGCTGGGGACGATGTGTGACCCATACCGAAGCTGCTCCATCAGCGAGGAGAATGGCCTGAGCGCGTCCTTCACCATCGCTCACGAGCTTGGACATGTGTAAGTCACCCCGAAGACCCTTGGAGTCCTCTCACTGAATATAGAATCTCATTAATTTATTCACCCACATGACATCCAAGATGTTCATCAAAAAACTAAAAGAATAAAAGACTTCCCGGAGCGGCGTATGTTCTTTTACTTCTGCGATGCACATGTGTTACTGCGCTACAGTGCCCTCTGTCTTCCAGGATGAATTACACAGTACAGTACATTACCTGTGTACTCTGTAATGCTCACAACACCCTCTTTTCAGTAAAAAATAGGAAAGATAATACTTTTCTCTAAAGAAACAGGATTCCCTGAATTATCGTCATTGATATCATTATCGCAATAAACACCAAAAAAAATTTTATATAATAAATGAGTGTGTGCTGTGTTTGTTTATTATGTATATATAAAGACAAACACATGCAGCATATATTTTGAAAACATTTACATGTGTTTACATCTATATATTTATATAAATTATAAATGTAATACTTAAAGTGTAAGATATTTTTCTTAAATATATACATGCATGTGTGTGTTGATATATACATAACAAATATACACAATACACACACATATATATTATGTAAACAAAAAATTGGTAACACTTTATTTTAAAGTGTCATAATACAGAGTAATTACCTAATGAGGTACTTAGTAGTAGCCGTTGTACTTGCATGAAATAAAATGTACTTTAATGTGTAACTAAGTTCAGTTATTGTCTAACTGTAATTACATTTTGTAAGTATGATGAGGTAACAGGCAGCTACTGTTACACGTATGTTACAGACAGAGTCTGTTACACAGATACTTACACCTAAGTATAATTTTAATGCACAATATTTTAAGTAGCTTATGCCCATGTAATTTTAATGTAATTAGAAAGGTATTTACATATATTTATGCACATATGTGACAATATTTTGGTTAACATACTGTATGTGTAACAGTAACTGCCTGTTACATCTACAAACTACAAACTAAGTACAGACTGTTCCATAACTTAGGTACATGATAAGTGCATTTTGTTTTACGTAAGCACAACGACTACTAATAATTACTTACTAGATAATTACTCTGTATTTTGGACACCTTAAAATAACGTGTTACCAAAAAGTCCATTATATGGAGAAAAGTCCTGGAATGATTTCCGTCAAAAAACGTAATTTCTTTGAGTCTGGAGAAACAAAGACATGAAGATCGTGGGTGACATGGAGCTGAGTAAACTGTCAGGAAGTTGTCATTGTGTACAGAGAGCTGTATCTGTGAGGCTGATAAGCCAGAGCTCTGTGTGAAAGAACGACAGACATCTGTCCGCCTCTCCTCTGCAGTGGGACGACGAGGACAAACCACTGCTCAGATTCAGTTTTCCAAAAGCAAAGCCAAAGCACAGCACAATGGAGTAACATTTACAGTCTGGCCTCCAGACAATGTTCTTCCTCTGGATGGTTGTCTCGTTTTCCAGGACAAACGTCAATAAATCAGGATTTATAGTAGATGCAGAATATCATCAGACATAAAGTCTTGTTTATTGGTAAATATCCAACATTTCTGAACTCAAAATTACTTACTTTTTTTAAGTGTCATGTACTTCTTTTTGATTCATTTTTCAGAAAAAAAGACTTAATATTTTATGTAATTTTACTTCTCAGGTAATTAATCATAATATGAATCTTAATTTAAGGATGTTTATGTATATTTGCTGGAAAACAAGAAACGAGGCTAATTAAGAGAGACATTTTCACAGTGTACCCATATCTTGTTTAGTTTTTTAGTAAATTATAAATTTTTTAATCACAAATTGTTTTATTTTACAAGCAAAATTTCTCAAAGAAAAGTACACTATAGATAAAGTTAGTTATTTGCTGAGCGTTTTGGCAGATTTATTTTGTTTTTAATGTAAAAATACTAAATCGCCATGCTTTTTTGTTCCAGGAAAAAGGCTTAATATTGAAAGTAATTTATTTCTTTAGTAAATTTGAATGAATTTTGTCAGTGTTTGCATCAGTCAGAGGTGATTCGGATCCATTAGGAGTGATTTAAGTGTTTTTAACACTGATAAACGACTCGTTTGGCTTTGGCTTTAACATTTCATCTTTCATTTGTTTCATAGCTGAAAATCCTTGTATTTTGATGTAATGCAGAACATCTGGAGTCTCACTTTCTCTGTCCAAAACTCCACTCTAATAAGCGGTTTGACTCCAGACTTCTCTAAGGAATAGTTCACCTAAAAATAAATCTTTTATCTTTAATTTGTCATCATGTTGCTCCAAAACTGCTCTTACCACGCAACAAAACTGGATATGGACCAGGTCTGAAAAATGACAAATCATTTCTATAAAAGTGTCATAAAGCAGTGTGAACATCATCCACTGAAGAAATGGGGTGTGAATAAATGATGACTGAAGATTGTTTTTTGCTTAAGCTCTTTTCATGAGTGGCACAGATGTTCTTGAAATGAGACTGATTCTGACAGCAGAAGTATTTCACCAATGTAACATATGAAATGTGTTTAACGTGCGGATGAAGCCTCACAGCTGTCGTGTGTCTGATTTCACAGCTGTTTCTGACATCACTGCGTTTCTATTCTGGACTTCAGATTCGCCTCAGTGCAGCTTTCATTTTAAGATTTGATCTGCTCTTGTCTCTAATAAAAAGAGGTTTCATGTGATGGTCACACACATTACAGCATTGACACAAAACTATAGAAACCTATTTCTGCCACGGAATAAATATAAAAAATGTAACAGTAACTTTTTTGACTTTTGAATTTTGACTTCTTCCTTGGAATTCTGAGGGGTATATATATTGTATATATTTGAATTATGAGTTTACATCTCATAATTCAGAATTTGTTTGTTTTGAGTTTATTTCTCATATTTTTTATTTTATTATTATTATTATGGAATATTGTGTTTACTGTGTTTAGCAGATGCAGTACAAGTGAAGTGTCGACATGGAACAACATTCAAAATTAGCTCCCATACCAAATACTATGGCCCTACTATGTGTAATTCCTTGAAGGATCTTAAAAAATTATAGCTTTTGCATATGGTAATGATGCTCTTTATCCAGTTACAATGCTATAATCATCTTTTTACCATTACAGTTGCGGTATTTTCATATTTCTCACATGCTCATATCTATAAGTGCAGAAACTCAACTGTGCGAGAAGCATCCTCTGAACTGTATGTTGTGTGTTTCAGGTTCAATATGCCTCATGACGACAGTCCGAAGTGCCGCGAGGCGGGAATCAAGCATCAGTACCACGTCATGGCCCCGACGCTCAACTACGACACCAGCCCCTGGTCCTGGTCCAAGTGCAGCCGCAAATACATCACGGATTTCCTCGAGTAGGTGCTCAGTTACATCTGCCATCAATTCAGTCTACTCTGGATCCAGTATTATTTTATTTTATTTTATTTTAAGTTTTAGTCATTTACATTAATATTTTCATCAATTTACACACACATATATATATATATATATATATATATATATAAATAAAATAAAACCTTAAAAAAACGTACAGTAAGTACTAAAATTACTGTACGTTTTTTTATGTTTTATTTCATTTAGATATATTTATGTGTATATGTGTGCATTTATATATAAACATAATAAATATACACAGTACACACACATATATTATGTAAACAAAAACTTTTATTTCAAATGATTTGACATATAAATGGAATTAATTTATGGTATTTAAAACTGTTTTTAAATAATTTCTCATTCGTCTGTAGGACTTTCTAGAATATCCCATTGGTTTAGTTAGTTTAGGTGATTGAACTGAAGTACCACACAGTGATCTGAGTCTGGGTCAGCTGGTTAAAGCACATTTGTTAAGCTGGTAGGGAACTGGTTTATCTGGTCAGTGGTTTTCCCAGCAGGCCGCAGGTGTTTTAGTGTCAGTGTGTTAATATAAGATGTCAGCGCTGTGGTTTAAAGTTAAACTGACCTCTGAGCAAATCCTCAGCAGGTCACGCTCCTCAGAGTTAAAAATGCACTTCCCCTTCGCGACAAGCTCTTCCTGTCTGAGTCTCTCAGGGAGAGGACAGTCGTTTTGTCTGGCGTTCTTGGCCCCTCGGCAGACGTTACTCCGGGAGATGGCTCATTGAGGGAGATGCAGCTGAAGGGCTTCCCTTTAAGACAGGAAGTGTCAGTTATAATTAGATTTTCTGTGGATGTGACCCTTTGATCTCGTCTGCGCTCCAGCGGCTCCGATAGATCAGGCTCAGCATCCACGGCCCCTACAGCCTAGAACACACTCAACCAGCTTCAGGACCTCAAACGTATGAGTGTGTGTGTGTTAGTGCGGTCAAACAATTAATTTTAATTGATCAGGATTTTATATATATATATATATATATATATATATGTATGTGTGTGTGTGTGTGTGTATATATATATATATATATATATTGCATAAAAGTCAATTTTGTGTGATAATTTTTTTAACTTTAAATAATATTATTTTACACAAATTGTATTACCATAATGTATTTTATTTGATTATTTTTTGTAATTTTGTAATCATAAGTAGTCATAACTGCAGTTTGCTATTTCACAAGATCCTTCAGAAATTCTAAAATGCTGATTTTTCACACAAGAAATATTTTGTGTATATATAAATAACTTAAATGTCTTGCCTGTCATTGCCCTCCAGGCTGTAGTAGACTGAGTAGGTGACCTCATCTCCATGCGGTTCAACCGGAAGGCGCCAGGTCAGCTTGATGAAGCGTGTGGAGACCAGGGAGGCCACAACGTCACGGGGAGCGGAGGGTGTGGGACCAGCGCCGCCTCTGGAGCCTGGCATTAGACGGTCAGTAGTGGCACGGGTCAGTGAGGTGGGAGGGGGGGAGGGGATGGCTACATCTTTGAGTGCAGACAGTGAGGTGGCGTGAGTGGAGAGGTGAGTGAAAGCAGAAATCAAAGGTGGAGACGCGTGCCAAGTGAAGTCACACAGAAATTCAGGGAGGAAGGGAGGGATGGAGAGCAAAACAAAGGAGGACAGAACAGAGGGAACACATAAAAAGAAAAAAACAAAACAAAACAAAAACCATAACACAATGGCTTCCATGACAGGAAATCAACATAACAGTGAAATCACAAAGAAACATGAAAAATGCAATCATAATGGAAGAATGTTGGGCGTGTAGTTGGAGAAAAACAGCTGAAGTGGAAAAAATGATGGGAAGCTGAATCGCAGGAGGCATATTTTTTTTGCTTTTCACCATATATGTATATATTAAATATTTCAAATATTAAATGGAACAATAAAATTATGTTATTAACGGTTTGACTATTTCATATTTTTTAATTTGATATTGTTCGACTGTTTCCAGTTCAGAGCCTTGGTTTAAACTTATACAGTATGCCACTGTTTCTTGCAGCATATTTGATTGTCATGTGATTTGCATGAAGGTGAGTAAATAAATGATAATAATAAAAAAATACTGTGTGAACTACAGAACTATTATTTTCAAGTGGAGCTGGGAAAAATTCAAGCTGATCCAAAAAACACAGAGACGGAAGCCATCCATTTTAATCACTAACATACGTCTAGAGGTCCAAGGCCTTCGATCTCCACACAGATATGCTAAATATTTGATGCCGAGGCCTCTGTGGTTAAATCTAAGGACATCGGACTGTTGTTTTCTACCAACTCAAAGCTGCTCTAAAAATGTGTCAAGATTATTTGCTTTTGTGGACAGCAATAAAGTTGCTCTTTTCGCAACAGCAACTCTTTGAATTAAACAAACTGTGTTTCCTTTGCATCTGCCAAAAGAAGCATCTGTGGAAGGACTGAACATCAAGCAAATACGTGACCCTGGACCACAAAACTAGTCATATGGGTAAATGTTTTAAAATTGAGATTTATACATTAACTGAAAGCTGAATAAATAAGCTTTCCATTGATGTTTAGATTGTTAGGATAGAAGAGTGTTTGGCTGGAGATAAAAGTATTTGAAAATCTGGAATCTAAGGGAATCTAAAATTGCCTTTAAAGTTGTCCATTGAAGTTCTTAATGGATCTTACTAAACAAAAAAATATGTTTTGATACATTTACGGTTTCTGGCTTAAAAGAAAAAAAAAAGTTTAACTACAAATATACAAATAATGGTTTTGTTGTAGAGTCACATATAATATGTATGATTGATGCACCGTGTGATTCAATTGTGATTCCGTTTTTGTGGTTGATAATAGCATAAGCAGGCAATAAAACGTCTAAAACAAGTAATACTATATGGTCCTTTTTTCCTCTATGCCAACCAAATCAGCACCAGAGAAAATATCTCATCTCATCTACATTACAAAATCATGTCAAAAAGACTAATGAAACTTATGAGCTTCGTGATTCAAATGGCAGAGAATTACTGAAAATGTGATCGTGGACTCACAGATGAAAACAATAAATCCAAAAAAATGGGGAGTAGACAGAAACGGAATTTTAAGGAATCCTAATGAATTTTAGGAGAAACCCAACATAAAATGCATTTCCAATAAGTGTCCCGAGTTACGAAAGAGCAAACTCTGAACAATAAATGTTCACTTTGCTAGTTAACTGAGGGTTTAAAAGCAACGTATAATGCAGAAAAAAGAACGGCAAGATGCATTATGTTCAGATGTGCTCTTGGAATTACTTTCTTATCCTCAGCTCTGAACAGACAGTAAGAGAAGAGACTGATAATGCAGACCTGTATAATATACACTAATAGCGGCACTCATTAGCTTATAGCTTCCCCTAAATGACAAGATCCATTAGATGGAGAGCAAATTAAACATTAGTTGTAGCAATTACAGTTTTCCACAAAGACGAGCCATCAATGTTCATCTGTCTAGCCGCAGGGAGAGAAAAAAAATGATATCATTCAGCATTTATCTGTGGTTCTGCTTTGTGTGGTGCGTGACATTCTCTCAGTAGTTTTTCTTCTCCCTCTGGTTCAGTCAGTTCACTTGGCAGCCATTTTGCAGCTGTTTTCTTGTCGTGTATAGTCAAATACGTTTTTTATGTACTTGATTATGGAAAGAATTCCAAAATACTCATTCAAAAACATGTCAGATCATCAATACAATCAACTGTAACATAAAATTAGCTCAAATCAGGCTCTGGTGTTTATCGTGGCAAATTTATGCACCGAGCACTCGTCTTGGTATGAACTGGCCTTAAAGGTATACGGTGGTACATGCACTGTTTTAAAGCTGTTTGGACTGAAATGTGTGTTGGGAGTGTGTGTACACAACCACCCTACAATGATAAAGATCCACAGG
>JAUYWG010000066.1:403081-415114 GCA_034779775.1 Enteromius afrohamiltoni | reverse complement strand
CAAGACAAACAAACAGACTGGTATATATACAGGTGAAAGTAGGTCAAGGGGTGGAGCAAACAATGAAGTACCTAGACTACCAATGCGTGTGCGGAGACATGAGTTCATTGCTGAGAGTCCATGAATGAAAACAGACGTAAACTAACACACAGTTAATGGAGAGCTGGAGTGATTCATTGGTGTGTTATTTAAAGAAATCTGTTTTTGTTTTTAATTTTGCTTATTGTTTACAATATTACAGAACAAGTAAAGTTTTTTTAGAATGCATATTGTAGGTAAAATCTTATAGTTGTTTATTAAGTATATCAATTACAAATTTAAATAATTAACTAATTATTTAATAACATGGTTCATGAACATTGGTTTCAAAACAATTTCATTCAGAAAAATTTTGTTGCTAGTAAATAAATTACATCAAAAGTATAAATAAATAAATATATATATATATATTTTTTTTTTCTTCAGTGTAGGGCACTATTTTTTACGGTTTTTTATTTAAAGTGTTTTCCTAATTGCACAGGTAAAAAAGTTTGTGATCACTGTTTATATTGGCTTCATAATAATATTTCTTATATATATTTTCAAGTATGCATAACATTCAAGGAATTTACTGCCGGTTTAAGTCATATCAAGTGTTTTGGTTGATATCTTCAATCATTTCTTCTATTGGAGCGCAGTGGTGCTTCAGGAGATTTACTGGAGTTAGATATTAGATATATGGAGATGTGTGACATATTGTTGAGATCTCTTCTGAAACTCTAGATTATTTGTATTTTTCTCAAGAGGAAAGTGGCAGACGTCTCTGTTTGCTCTGCTTTTAATCTCATTGCTTTGAGAAAATGCTCACATTTGTGTCGTTTCTTTTCCACTTTGAAATCAGAAACAGGCAGACAGAGCTCTGCAAGAAAGCATGTGCGTTTGTTACAGGAGCTCTGTTCGTTGGTGGGAAGAGCGGTGTAAAGTGTTGAAAGTCGTCCAGAAGCGCTCAAATGCATGTGTTTAGACTGTCCTTTCAAACTCAAGAGCTCTTCAAGACTCAACACTCTCCTGAGAGGAGATTAAAGAGAAAACACATTTCATCCGGCCGGAAGACCCTCGGATTAATCAAAACAACTCATTTGCACATTACTATTAGTGGCTATGTTTTAAAGCAGCTTTTAATGACTTCTCAGAATCCCAGAGCAGTTTAAGTGAATGTGTTTGATTATTAACCCGGCTTACTCAGCTGTACAATACTATACAACGATGGACTTTTTTTTTTCAGCTTGTTACTGGAAAATCTGCCATTTTGCAAACAGAAACAAATTCCATGCACTGAAAAGCTGATAATTTTCCATTCCGTGACCTTACAGGGTCAACAAACGGACTCAGCTTCTCTTTGCATTCGAGCTCAGTCTGTCAGACATTCATTCAGGCATCAATAATAAGTGTGAGTCATATTCCTTAATAAACTGACTTTAGCAACCCGCCCAAATCATCTCCAGGTGTGGACTTCAGGTCCGTGCCAGAAAGGTGCAGCCTGACCTGAACTCAAAGAAACCTGACAGCACTTTTTCTAGAAGGTTTGATCAGGTTTTCGGACATGCATCATGGTAAGTCTTCTGCAAAGTTCCTTGGAGTATAAATACTGGGGTATAATGAGATTTATTCACCATTCAAGTTTCTAGCTAGTTATTAGTTGGTTTAGGCATGTTATTTTAGTGTTATTTATATACAGTATTATTTATTAGCTTTTTTTTTATATTTTCAGTTTTTGTTTTGATTTTAGTTCATTAAGATGTTTGTTTTCATTTAGGATTTAGCAATTTTGTTATGTGTCTTTGTTTATATATATATATATATATATATATATGTAGGTTTTTTTAGACATCTAATTTGGCAAGATTTGCTTAGATTTTTCATGTATAGTAGATATTTATTTTGTTTTGTATATGTACTAATAAATGAACTAGTGTACTACTAATTAGTATATCAAATCAGCTTGAAAATTTTGCTAGTGTTGTAGTTATGAATATTCAGCTTTTATGTCTGTATTTTTTGTGTGTTTATTTTAATATGTGGTTCGTTAAAATGTTACATTTAGGTTAGGTTTTAGTAATTTTGTCGTTCATTTATTCATGTAGGCGTAGAAATCTGTTATTTATTTTATTCCAGTTCAAGTTCTTCAACCTACATGTAAGTTTGCTGCTAAGTTTTACATTCTGTTTTATTTCAGCTTTATTTCAAATAACAAAAAATAAACTTGCATTTATTATATAACATAAAACATTTGAATAAAATATTTTGTTGGTTTAGCTGCATGTTAACGAACATCAGACTATTATGAACATGCAAATGTGTTGTTAAATAATTATAAAATGAACTTTCTGAGGGAACTTAATCTCCATGATCGTCTTTTTTTGAGGTTTCCAATGGAGATTGAACCAAACATTCATCAAAATATATGACAGCGGAGCACAAAACCAGTCATAAGGGTCAATGCTTTGAAAAGAAAAATAATACAAAAAATTATATAATAATAATAATAATAATTCTGAATAAATAAGCATTAAATTGATCATCTGAGGGTGCCGAAGAAAATGGTAAATATTGAGGAAATCGCATTTAAAGTTTTGATATATTTGAAAAATATCTTCATGGAACATGATTTTTCCATAATATCCTAATGATATTTGGTATAAAAGAAACCAGTATAATTTTGACCCATGCATTGTATTGTTGGCCATTACTACAGATATACCTGTGCTACCAGTCTCACTTATCTTCTTCAGCCTTCACATCGTTCTGTTTGGGAAGAACTGTCTTAACTTAACTCCAGTGTTAGGATGCAAATTGTGAGTGTTTGTGGTTCTAATTCACACGCTCACACTCACTTGAGCATAGCTGTGAGATACTCCGAGATCTGACGGTCTCAGTTTACTGTAATCTTATCGCTCTTTAAGAGCTTTGCACTAACATACTCCTGTGAGGGGTTTCTGTCAGCCTCAGTCTCGCTGATGAACTCATAACTCAAGCCCTCACGATCAGATGGCGAGGTGCGGAGAGACGAGTGCGTACGGCGCTGTCATCCTAACTCTAAAGGATAAATGAGTCCCACAGAAAGACGCTAGCACCCTGAGTGGTGTCCGTCTTTCCTCGTGAAGACAATGATGTCTTGTAGGGTGTGTGGAGTGGGAGTGAAGGGTGAGCGAGGTAATGAGAGGACTAAATCAGCTGACGCAGGTGTTTAGTCTCAAAGCCAGGGACAAATTGAACCAGCAACATCAACAACTGGCCTAATTACATCACATGACTGTTCTGAAACGCTATTTCCGTTCTCCCTTGCAGAAAGGTGAGCTGGCGAATGGAGAAAAGAGGTTTAGTTTGTGCTGAAAGAGCCATTCAGAGACGCTAAGCCCAACAATTCAATGAGCTTCAATGTGGTGCCCTGCTCTTTTGTAGCTCCTTTCAAAGGAAGGGTGTGGTGGGACGTATATGTCATGACGTAGCTGAAACGTTGGTTTTGGCACCGTTGGGTTGATTCTTGGAGACCCGGCATTGTTAAAGAGCACCGTCTTTTCTTGCGTGAAATGCGGCCTTTGTGTTGGCTGAGGTCCATTCAATCAGTTACTCGCAGGTAACAAAGCAGACCACCCACTGCTGCCTCCGTTTTACACTTGGCCTTCTTCAGACATCGGGTGAAATCAGAAAGACTGCATTCATATGTGACCCTGGAGCACAAAAGCCATCTTAAGTAGCATGGGTAAATTTGTCGAAATAGCCAACAATGCATTGTATGGGTCTAATTTATCCATTTTTCTTTTATGCTGAAGATCATTAGGATATTAAGTAGAGATCATGTTCCTTGAAGATACTTTGTAAATGTCCTGCTGTAAACATATGAAAACGTAGCATGCATTTATAAGAACTTCATTTGGAAGTTAATTTTAAAGTGCCCCTAATGTGGGTAATAAAAAGATTCATTCATCTCAACATCTCAACATCGCAAGATCATTTTCTCAACTATTAATTTTTCCAAACTGGTCTGATTTTCATCCCATCATGCCTGTAATGTCTGATAAAACAGTGTATGTCAGTGCTGCTTTGTGTACAGCGTTACCACGGAAACAGTTATTTTACCTAGTGGTGAAAAATTAATTAGCATTTTCATCCAGACCAATGCGGAAAGACCAGCAGATGGATGGACGATCTGCTAATGTTTCATGGAACAACTCTCCGATGATTCAGAGTCCACTCTTCTGTTTGAGAGACAGTATATAACACGGTATAATACACGGTGCACTTTTTGCGTAGTGCATAAAACACTAAATACTAGTACTTCCTCCAGGCTTCAGAGGATGAAGAAGCCTACCTGAAGCTATCGCTGAAGATCTCTTTGATGCAGTGTGTTGATATCTGTCTGTTTTTGTCTTTTTAGCACTGGTTATGGTGAATGTCTCCTGGACGAGCCTTCGGGGAGGACGGAGAACCTTCCCAATCAGCTTCCAGGTCAACTCTACAATGCCAACCAGCAGTGTGAACTTATGTTCGGCTCCGGCTCTCAAGTCTGTCCGTTTATGGTATGGAATCTAAATCAACTTCCACAAAGCATTAGCTGTGTTACCGTCACCCCTTTTAACTCTTTCCCCTCCAAAAAATTGGCAGCCACCGCCAGCATTTTTGCTGATTTTCATTCAAATTTCACAGCCCCCAGAATATTTTATTAGTTTTAGATTGGCAAATTCTAAACTCATTCATGAGATGTGTATTATGGCGCTTTTCCACTGCATAGTACGGTACGGTACAGTTCAGTACAGCTCACTTTTGGGGGGTTTTCCACTGGGAACGGTACCTGGTACCTGTTCCTTTTTTTAGTACCACCTCAGCTGAGGTTCCAAGCGAGCCGTACCGTTACCAAAATGTGATGTGTAAACTCTGCTGGTCACTGATTAGCCAGAGAAAATCGTCATTACTGCGTCACTGAACTTGCGACATGAGACACAACAGACCCGCTAGATTTAAATCAGCACAGCCAGCAAAGGATAGGACGCAACTGTTTTGTTTGAAGAAACACACCTTTTTGTATCAACCAGAAGTACAGACGTTCCTCTCGTTGATAGCTGAGGAGCGGATCCAACGAGAGCTTGATGGGGCGACGTGGAAAGAAAATGCTCCATTGTTGTGTGTTTGTTTGTTGCGCGTTTACGATGATGTCACGGCAGTAGAGGCGGCGCAACTGTAACAACACATGAATAATCCCGCCCACTCTAAAGCGATACTAAACTGTATTGGAAACGCAAACCAAGCCGAACTGAGCCGTGCCGAGCCAAGTCATACCACACAGTGGAAAAGCACCATTAGTGCCTCTTAGAGTATAACAGTGAAAACTCCAAAAATTCTGTGTTTGACTTGACAAACAAATCATATGAAATGGCGAATTGAAAAAAAAATCCCTTAATTCGCAAAAAAAGTTTTAAACTTGCTTGAGGTGGTTTTTGCCTTGTGCAAACGAGGATTCATGTGAATAATGGGAGATGGAAATGAATTTCCAAGCATATAAAAAACGTGATGGGATAGTTATGTTTTTGATGGTAACGGTACTGAATACACAAAAAAAGATAACAAAAGAAAGGAGCTGAATGAGCAGTAGCTCATTATAATTTAAAGAGGTCGCTGTGAACAGCTAATGGTAAAAATGGTGTTGTTTTACACAACCATTGAGGAATTTTAACCAAGTTATGTTGCAGATGCTTCACGAAGGCCCTAAAAAACAATACCAACTTGTGGAAAACAGGCATTCAACATCCCCTTTAATGACTCATCCCCTTTAACAAGAGATCCTAACACAAGGCTTCTTTGTACATTGGTCCATCATCATTTGGGAGGCTGTTTAGTCATTCACCTAGGGAATACCAGAGTGTCTTCTATTCACTTCTCCCATTGCTCATAACTTCTTCTAGTCTAAAGACTTGGTTAGTTAGCCATGCTAATACATTGTCCATACAAGCAACTTATAGGGCTAGTTTATTTAAAAATGATTTAGTCACCCTTGAGCCATACAAGGTTTATGTGACGTTCTTCTTTCAGACAAATACAAAAAAATATCCAAGCTTTATTTTGGTAGTTAGGTTTTTAAAGCACAAACATGTGCATAAATCCATCATAAGAAATGTGGCTCTTCAGAAGGGTTGAGACCGTGTTTGTGTGAGAAAAATATCTATATTTAAACCTTTACATTCTTTACATGCGTTATAAAGTCATGCATATGTAGGGTGGCTTGAGGGTGAGTAATTATGGGGTGAATTTGAAATCTCTTAAACTTTTGAGTACTTGGGAAGGGTTAAATTAAACAATGTTCAAGTCATTATTTCCCTGGTTTTGACTAAAATGAGTCTTGTTGATTGCAGAAACAGTGCAAGCGTCTCTGGTGCACCAGTGCGGAGGGCGACCATAAGGGATGTCGTACACAGCACATGCCGCTCGCGGATGGGACAGAGTGTGGCTATGGCATGGTAAGATACCTTCCCTATGCTTTCATGCCTGTGTTTTTTTCTGGACGGTCAGGCGTGCGTTAAACTAAAATGTCAGAGCTGATGAGGATGGTAATGTGAGTGTGTGGCATTAGCTGCCTAAACACGGAGTTTGGTGTCATTGAGGGGTATTTATTTAATCCCACACGACTGCTTGTGTTCACATCTATCAAAGATGTCATCGAATTTGCGTCAGTCACATCGCTCTACATGAATTCATGTCTGCATCTTTACGTTGACTTTGTCTGTATCTTCTTTTCTGCTGTAAGTGTTGTGGTGTATTTCACTTGTTTTCTTTCATTTCTCAATTGCTATGCTAATTAGCCACATTTAGTTCATCGCTGCTCGATCTTTGAGAGCTGAAATCCGAGGTGAAGTATCAAGCCTTTGAAACCAAACGCCTTCTGCCAATCACCTTGTTGTGAACCCGTGACCCCCAAACCTCTTTACGACGCGGGTGAGCGGGTCACTGGTCAGGAAGTTTTAGAGAGTGTTGGGTTTAGACCAGTACAAAAGACGCTACAGAAGTCTGTTTTTTTTTTTTTTTTTTTTTCATTTTAACCCTTTAAGTACAGGGAAAGTTCGAGAACAAGGCTTTCTGAGTGGGCAGTATCTTAATCCAACCGAATAACTGCAATCAGGCTGGTGGCTGGGAAAGCAGAAACCTTTCTCGTTCTCATTAACCGTGGGACTGCAGTGATGTACGTGAAGCCCTGTGGAGGAAGGAGAGCGAGCAGCGTTTGTTGGTTGTTCTCACGTTGTCTGATTAAAGCCACAAGGGCATGAAAGAGTTCATGTCAGTGTTAAGCTTCATTACTCATTAGTGAAACAGACCTCCCATTTTGACTATCTAGTAATGCTCTAGCATTATTCCTACGGTGACTGTAATGATGCATTGGGGGGGTTTCTCAACTGGTCTAGCTTCACAAGTTTTTATGAATAAATGCTTTTATGTACATAATATACCTGTGTGTACCTGTATGTTATGCACGTATAAATACACACACCTACAGTATATATTTTTTAAATATTTACATGTATATATTTATATATATATATATATATATATATCTATATCTAAAATCGTATCCCAAAATAAAAGTTTTTATTTACATAATATATGGATGTGCAATGTGTATATTTATTATGTACACATAAAAGCACACACATACAGCTTATATATTTAAAATATTTACATGTATATATTTATATTATAATTATTTTAGTTTTATTCAAAGTCAAGTGCATGTTTGCACCTGTTAAATTCGGCAGAGTACTACCAAGCGAGAGATGAATTTGAGCCTAAATTCTTGGATGGCTTTTCAAACCAGAAAACATGGGAAGTTCTCTTAATGTCCAGACTCTTATAATGTGTAATTGGTTAATTCAGAGCTGAACTGGATCGTGAAGCGCTGTTATGTGTCGTGCTGAGCGAAATAGTTCCTGCGTGACTCTTTACAAAAACAGGGACACAAAGGGTCTTTTTTCTTGGGCTTCTACCCCTCGTGGCCCCTGCACCTTTGTTTGTGGTGCTGAGTGCCTGGTGTCACCTCCTCTTGGGGCCGTTTGAAGTGGCAGAAGTTGAAAGAAAAGCAGCTCTCGGTCTCGGCTCACCTGCCTGTCTCGAGCTCTTTAATGTGGGAAGGTCGTCACGAAGGCTTGTTCAAAATATCTTTCTCTCTTCTCTCTCATTTATCTCCAAACA
Organism: Enteromius afrohamiltoni; assembly: GCA_034779775.1. NCBI lineage: Eukaryota > Metazoa > Chordata > Actinopteri > Cypriniformes > Cyprinidae > Enteromius > Enteromius afrohamiltoni. The sequence continues at coordinate 406,900 of JAUYWG010000066.1, read as the reverse complement.
TCGGCACGTTTGATCCCGTTTAAGCTTGTAAATGGACCACTATGTAAATAAACGCTGGTGCTCATCAAACACATGAGCTCTAGTGGAGAAGCAGAAGAGCAGCGTAAGGATCAGAGCGTAATTGCTTTGATTCTGTGCGGTTTCCCCCTCGCTCCCTTGGCCTCTCTATGTCCTCGATTCCCTCTCCTCCCATTCATCTTCTGTCTTGCAGGGCACTGGAGTGAGTAATGTGGTCACATGACCCCAGCGGCCTGTCTGTCATCCGCTTCAGTGAGCCTTGCGCTAACGAGGACATCCCATCTATAAATACCAACACCTCCCTCGCTCTTTTCGAGAGAGATCTCAGGCATGGGATGCAGTCAATCTGGCTCCTGTCATCTCCAGGGTGAGCCGGCATGCCATCCAGAAGCTCCTTTGAAGAGCCCTGCGGGCATGAATACATGCTAGTGGGAGGGTTTCAGAAGCACTGGGTGTGCACAGTGACCCTGTTGAGAAGACCCCCAGCACATCTTGTGTTTCAGATCCAGGCTTCTTAACTCATTTAATTTACTGGTAAATTTAGGAGAGCTGCAGGGAAGGTTACCAGGGCGCTGGCTGTGACTTCAGCCAGGAACACTTTGGTTAATGAAGTCCATTGATTATATTCCAATATTTATGCTTGTGAGTGAAGTCATGAATCATAGTGAACCATAATTGCAAATTTCTTTGGTATTCCCGTGTCCCAATAAGGTTTTTTTAACTTGCAGTCACTAACTTTTTTTTTTTTGCTAAAAATGATCAAAAAACGATTTTTGAGAGAGTACATAACCAGCCAGTGTTCAAAACAATTTCTTTACTTTAGCCATGTTTTATGTAGTTATATTTGAACTTTGTTGAACAACAACTGCAATTTGATTAAGATTAATTGGATTTAATAATGAAAAACACAATTTTTGAGAATTGTTCAAATACGAGTTAACTGGTTTGCAAACAAACTCTTATAACTCTGAGCTTATTATAATGTTTTCTTAAGTCATTGGTACTGGTCGGAATCTACGGGGAATCCGAGCATGCTGCTGTGTCCTTTTGTCACGTCTGTAAACATAAAGACATGTTTCCCGGCTTATAGGTGTCTGAGGATCCTGCAGGTGCTGGATCGTTTCTAGCCTTTCTCACAGCAGCTAGAATAATTAAATGAATCATGTACGGCAATCATCAGTGACAGCTGGACATTCACCTGTAGTCTACAGATAATGCTAATACACACTAAATACAGTTTGAGAATGTATAGCGATAATAATAATTTGCATGGTTTGAAGTGACATGAGCTAAGCGATCGTTAGAAAGGTAGTGCAATGTGTTTTTCCTCAGTTGGTCAGAACAAAAATGGCTGACATGTTACTTGTTCAGTACTGTTTAATAAGTGTCTTATTTAGAAGAAGTGGTAAGTGGTTTCTAATAAAGAATTATATACTTTTTTAACCACAAATGCTCATGTTGCACTAGACTGACCTCACGATTTACATAATTGCATTTGAAAGGTCACGCATAATGTAGGTGGAAGTACTGACCTAGTGTTCACAAAGCAAGCATCCAAAGAAAGTAAGAAAGAATTTTAGCCCTACACTGCCTTTTTAACGAGTACACAGATGAAGAACTAACCACAAATTGCTGTTTTTAAAATCCTTTTTCTCAAATCTGTATGTTCTGAGAATCCTGGCAGAATGACGTAGTTCTGCACAGGCCCGTCCCAGGATAACAGAGCTCATTAGCATTTAAAGCAACATGGACTAGTAGAGCTGACTGGGTGAAGAAGGTGTTTTTTACACTACCATTGAAAAATTTTAACCAGTATGCTATAGTGTTATTAGAATCACATCAACTTGTGTAAAACAGGCATCCGATAACCCATTTAAAAAATTTAGTGAATTCAGTGTAGTATGGAGTGGCAACTATGCATTAAAACATGAACTAGCTGGTTAATAGAGTGGGCTTATTGGGACAGAATGGTAGCATCACAATAAAGTTGCTTGTAAACGAAGTCAAATCATAATTGTGCTTGTATTCGGTTCCTGTTCTAATAAGCTTTATGTCTGGAGGTACAATAGATACTATTGTGTGCCTAACCCAGCTCAGCAGAACCTTCAACCTGTCCTCGTCTCAGGCAGTTAGAGAAAAAGACTGAAGTCTTGTAAACGTTGGAGAATTTGTTGGCCACGCTCTCCGGCTTGGCTGCGGTTCCTGGCAGCTCGTTTCTTCGTGTGGATCGCTTGTCACTTCTGCTAATCTGCATGTGTTTCCAGCGAGACGTCTAGTACTGTAACGGCGGCCCGGGATCTGATTTTCACGAATGAGTTGTTGCTGTGATTGCCAAGTAGTTGAGGTAAAGGTGCATTCATGATGTTTGCCGTTTGTCGAATGACTCGTGTAGATCATTTCACCGTTTTCAAGGCTAAAACAGCTGCATTTGTGATCAGAAATATTCATTTGTGAGGGATATTTTTGTTTAGAAATGATAGCCATCATTATTTAGCCATCATTATTTTAACATCAGAGAAAGCTGAAAAGAAATCTACTCAGCTGTTTTCAACATAATAATAAGAATAATATTAATAATAATCATGTTTTTGAGCAGACAAGCCTTTGTGTGAGAAGTTAGAAGAGCTTATAAGAGTTTATTTAATATAATATAAAAGGTAGCTTGTTGTTGTTGTCGTCATATTGTGAAGGATTCTCAGAGAAAACCTTTTGAAGATGCAATAATACCTGAACATGTGTTTTGCGGCGTGACACCTGTGTGCTGTCGTGTGTTTTGGGGATAAAAGTGTGTTTTTCCCGTGTATAAGAACACCTCCTGTTCTGTGGGTTTGTTGTAGACTCTGAGGTCTGTCATTAAGATCTGACAGGATTTACTTCGGCAGATCAGCTGTTCAGTGCACATGTCACACTTTACACATCATTTATGGACATGGAGAAGGCCGTCATGTGTTGTTTTCTTCATATAGACCTAATTATTTTGCCTTAAATGCCTTCCATCTGATGCTGATCAATCAATTACTGTAGCCTTAAGACCAGAGGAAACTGACCACAGAAGAAGCCTAATGATGCTACAGCGCCCCAAGTGGAGACAATGAGAATGCAACACTCATGTTCTGTTATGAAATTAATTCTGCTTTATTGAATGAAAGCATGTTTGCAATTATGTGCTTGCATGTTTGTTTATTCCTTTATTTATTTATTAATGGTACTTATATTAAACTACTTATATATAATCATAAAAAGTGGGCTGTGATATTATTGCATCAACAGCTGGTTAGTATTAATATAATTAGTTTAGTACAGTGATGAGTGTACGATTAAGCGAATGAACTGAATCGTGCTCAGTAGTACCAGGAACATGAGTTAGGAGAGTAAATAGTCAGTTTTAATGTCACACGGATGTAAATCGTGTGCTAATTGAACCCTTCTGTGAGTGCCAGGACCTTCGACCCTGAGCTGTGAGAAGTTCTGCCTGTAAGGTGATGTGTTTTGCAAACGAGCTTGTCAAAATGAGAGAGGTCGAGAAAGAGAGGTGTTTTTCCTCTGTCATTTCTTCGCTGATGGATGTGTGTTCTCACAATTACAGGCCGGATAACTATACAGCACCTTCACACAGCAGACGGGGGACTTTATGTTCTTTGTTTAGAATTGCATTATATTTTCTGTTTATTTGTGTATTTATTTTGTTTGTGAATGTGCTGCATAAAAAAAAAAAAAAAAAAATATATAAATATATATATATATATAAAAATAAAAAAAAAAAAAAAAAAAAATATATATATATATATAAATATATATAAT
>JAUYWG010000066.1:382975-393865 GCA_034779775.1 Enteromius afrohamiltoni | reverse complement strand
GAGATGATTTAAGGTGAAGGTGAAGAAAAACACAGCTAAAATCGGCAGGGTTAAACTTAAACTGGTTTTATTTTTTAACAGAGATTTCTTGGCGTAATATGAAGGTCTGGGTGGTTTTCTGAAGTTATCTGTCTTTCTGGAGATGAAACACGCTCTGATGTCTCTGTGTTTATAAGTTCTTCTTCATGTTGTCCGAATGTAATCTGTGTGATTAGTGTCCCTCCATCTCTCAAAACACTTGACCTTAAACAGTCAAATACCGTTGTTGTTTATGAGCTGTACTGGGTGGAAGATGTGGAAGTGCCAGTTCAACTGGCAAATCTAATAATTTAATAAGAATTCACATTTTCTGTCTTGGTTACAGCAGAAACTCAAAGTCCTTTTATATAGAGGAATTTATTATTAGTAGTAAAGATTAGTAAAGCATCTGGCGTTTATGTGTGTGTGTGTGTGTGTGTGTGTGTGTGTCTAGTGTAACGTGAGCTGTGGCCGAGGTGTGAGGTCCAGATCTGTGTTTTGTGTGGACAGCGAGATGAAGGTGGCTGCAGAGAGTGTGTGTGATGCCTCTCTCAAACCTCACACACATGAGCCGTGTCACAGTGCCACCTGCCGCTACGTCTGGATCACCTCCGCATGGAGCCAGGTACATTCACACAGCTCCTCAAGACCAGACCAAGAGGAGCTTGGAATTTATGTGTGTGATAGACACTTTCTGCTCCAATTCACATAAAAAAGTAAAATAAATGAAATTAAATTAAAGGTTTTTAAATGTAATATTAAATAAATATTTAAATAATGAAATTCCTCCACTTGCTTCTCTAATTCACTAAATAAGTAGTTCGTTCCCCTTCAGTCGAGTCACTCCGATGTTACATATGGGAACTCGCATGAGAGACCAAACGTCTTCGAATCTTTGAGAAAAGGCCAATGAATATTGGCATGCAATAATTACAGCCAGGTGGAATGCAGCCGTGCCCTCTTATACTCACGCTGTGTCAATGCAGCTTTGCTGTTCTAGTCTGCAAGTGAGAAAATTAAAGAAAAATCCGAGTTCCTGCGAGTTCGCGCTCTCTCTTCACCGGCAGCGTCTGTGACTGAGCAGCTGGGAGGAAAAAGAGAAAAATTATCACGGTTGCATAGGCGTTCTTCGGGATGTCTATCCGACCGTGCACTTCTGGGTGCGGGAGTTTCTTCACCTCTTCAGACGGAAAAAAAACCCTACACTGAGATCCCTACTGAGATCGCGACTCTCGTTTGTGAGATGGCTCTCGTTTCCTCTTGTTTCTTTCCCACAGTTAGACTGAGAGCCGTTCTAGCTTTTCGGCAGCCACAGGGAAAAAACTAAATAAAATAAATGCTCCGTCAGGTGTAAAAGCCTTGCATACTTCCGCCGCACCCTGTAGTTCTGTGGTGGTGTTTCCAGGGCAGTGCGTTCCCCTGAAAGCCACCAGACTGAACATCTCCTTTGGTTCACCTCAAGAGGATGAGATGTACACAACAACATCAGAGAGATTCGTGCAGTGAAACTGATTCTGGTGCCGGACAACTGTTCATGGTTGCTGCTCCATCCCGGCTCCTCCGAGTCGAGTTGGAGGTGCCGCGTGCGCCCCCCTTCCGACCCGTCTCGGCTGGATGATTGGTATCTGGGTCCTCAGCCCACGGCCCGTTGCAGTCCCCCCCAGTGCCTTTCTTCCCAGAGGTGCATGAGGAGCTGACCAGTCGTGGCGAGCCCTGTACTCGTCACACCTGGCCCCCAGCTCCTCTTCCCTCTCCACTCTCGATGGAGGTGCAGGCAGGGGGTACGTAATGATCCCTCAGGTCGAGCGCACTGTTGTGGTGCATCTCTGCCCGCGCAGCGCCACCGCCTGCCATGGACCACCACGGCTCCCGTCCAAGATGTGTGAGACCTTGTCCACTCTCCCGGGCTGGGCTTACCACGCCATTGGGCAGGCTGCCACCTCCTTGTTTGCGATGGTCACACTGCAAGTGTACCAGGCCAAAGCGCTAAAACTTCTGCACGAGAGTGGATCTGATCAAGGGGCAATGCAGAAACTCCGTGCCGCAAATGATTTTGCCCTACAGGCGACAAAGGTTACTGCACGTGCCCATGGTCATGGTCTGCTTCATCCCCTGCTGAGGCACACAATGCCGTTTTAGTGGACTGACATCGAGCTGGCCGCAGACGAGGGACGCCGCCCATAACTCAGAGCCCGGCCATGAATACCCGATGGGCAGCCCGGAGGGGATGGTGGAGGACCGGGAGCGGTATCTTTTACAAGGACAATTTTCCACACCTCTGGGCCCAGTGCCCCATGGTTCCCATCTAACCAAATGTTTTTTCTCTCCTCAGATGCGGACCCAGAGCCTGGATCGCCAGCGCGGGAACCAGTGGAGCAGGTAGGGGCTGGTACAGCCCAGGTACAGAGGCGTTCTCTACACCACTCAGATGCCGGTGTCCTGCATGCGGAGGTTGCAGTCCTACTGGCGAAGGATGCAATCGAGCCTGTTCCTCCAGCTGAGATGAGGTCAGTCCCTACTTCATCGTGCCCAAAAAGAGCGGTGGGCTGAGACTCATCCTGGAACTGCGAGCTCTGAATCGGTCCCTTCTCAGGCGCATACTAACATGCATCCGGCACCAGGAAGGGTTCACAGCCATCGACCTGAAGGAGCTGACTCCCCGAGTCTTTATGAAGCTTGCGGAGGGGCTTCAGTCTTCCTTATGGGAGAGCAGGGCCCTGGTGCTATGGCACCTCAGTTATCTAGGCCCTCAGGTCAACTGAGAGTAGAGCAAACTCTCCCCAGTCCAGAGGATCTCTTATCTCGGTATGGAGCTGGACTCGGTCGAAATGCCTGCCGCCTCACGGGGGAGTGCGCACAGGCCATGCTGACATGCCTGAGGTCATTAAGGCACAAAACAGTGTTCCCTCTCAAAACTTTTCAGAGGTTCCTGGGGCATATGGCAGCCGCAGGCACCATATGTATATATATCTTGGCACACTCCGGATTGGCGTTTTCCCGGGGTGTCGCCACCTGTTCAGCCCATGGTCAGACCCTGCCTTCCTACGGGCCCGAGTGCCGCTGGGTCAGGTGTCTAGATATGTGGTGGTCCACACGGATGCCTCCTTCATGAGTTGAGGTGCCGTATGCAAGGGGCAAGCACTCTCGGGTCCCTGGAAAGGTGCTCAACTGCTTTGGCACATCAACTGCCTAGAGGGCAGGCGCAGGGTGACGCAGTCAACCAGCTGTCACGACAGTCCACCCTCCCTGGAGACCACCTCCCCAGGTAGTCCAGCTGAAAGGAGCAACTTCAGCGAGGCAGAGATACACCTCTTTGCCTCCCCCGAGTCCTTCCACTGCCTGCTGTATTACTCCCTTGACGAGGTGCCCTTCGGCAGAAATACACTGGCACACAGCTGAGCCTCCTTGCACAGACCCTGTGCAAGATCAGGGAGGACAAGGAGCAGGTTCTGCTGGTAGCGCCATACTGGCAATCTAATGCTTCTCGCGGCAGCCCCTCTCTGGGAAATCCCCGTGAGGAGAGACCTCTTCTCGTCTAAGGGGAACGTCTAAGGTTACGTAGGAAAACATTGTTCCCTGAAGAAGGGATCGCACTGTGTCGCACTGACATCGGCTTCTTGCAAAAACCTGCATGTGCATTCCAGCTGTGCCCTTATACTCACGCTGTGATGAGGTGCACCTGGCTGTAATTATTGCACGCCAAACTTCATTGGCCTTTTCTCAAAGATTCGAAGACGATTGGTCTCTCATGTTTCCGTTCCCTCCTACGTAACAATAGAGGTTCCCTTACTAGCTATTCTAATTCACATAAAAAAGTATTATATATAAATAATAAATAAATAAATATATTGATTTACTAGCTTTTTCCAATTATATAAAATAAATAAATAATAATTCAATAAATAAATATCTTAATTTATTAGCTGTTTCCAATTCATTAAAAAAATATATATAATAAATAAATATATATATAAATTTACTAGTTGTTTTCATTTCATATAAAAAGAACTAAAATAATAAATAAATAAATATATTAATTTACTAGCTGTTTCCAATTCACATAAAAAATAAATAAAGTGATGAAACACTGTCACTTGATGATCTAATTTGCTGAGTGTTCATAATCAAAATAATACACCAAAAAAATGTTAATAAACAATTAATTTGACAATATCAAGCAGTAAAATTAGCGGTTTTATACAGCTAAAAATAGCTGAAGGCAAATGATAATGTAAAAAAGACCTGTAATTGACTTTGTGTAAAACCCAAGCTGTGTTATCAGTGCTTGGGGTTACTTTATAAATAATGCATTTCAATATTGAGTTACTTCCTGAAAAAAAGTACTGCTGATAAAGTGAATGTAAAGTGATGAATGTAACTGACCGCTGCGTATGTTTCAGTGCTCGGTGAGCTGTGGCTCTGGACTCCAGCAGAGGGCTCTGCACTGCTCTGCCGTGACCTCTGACCTGCAGACGTATTCACCTGCATCTCCCTCTGACTGCTCCGAGCGCCCGCCAGCCGACAGCAGACCCTGTGTCCTGACCGAGTGTCCCCCTGAAGACCACTGGAGCACTGGGCCGTGGAGCCAGGTGTGTGTGAGTGAGTGTGTTCAGGCGTTTGTGGTTTACAAGGACACACATGTGTATAATGACATGGGTACTACAGTGTAAACATGGTTTATGAGGACACTTCCTGCGTTCCCGTAAAAAAAAAGGCTTAAAAAACATACCCTGATGTGATGCAGTGAAGTGAGCTTTGTGTGTGTATGTTGTAGTGCTCTCAGACGTGCGGTGCTGGAGTCATGCACAGGACAGTCCAGTGTCTCAGCGCTCAAGACCTCCCGTCTCATAGCTGCCTGATGTCCAGCCGGCCGGAGACACACGCTGCCTGCAGACGCACTGACTGTGAGTTCAAGGCTTTATTCCTTCTTAAAGAGTCTTGAATTCATCAAGCCATGGCATTAAACATTCCACTGGAAAAACACTCTACAGTAATTTAACGTGTAGTTAACGAATGATAAACGATACTTCTACAGCATTGACTAACCCTGTGATTAAAAACACAAAATGAAGAATGAAAGTTTAAATTATTCTATAAGACACTGAGTGTTCAAAATGAAGAGCTCCAACCCATGTTCTCAAAACGTCAGAGTTTGGTGCGTTTATATCACTGTATTTTTGAAGAAAGACTCAGAGCTGCTTTGTCTACAGGCGTTACCAAAAAACTTGTTTCTCTGCTTAAAGCACCTCCTGCTGGAGGAGACTGAGTCTGCACTTTTAATAAATCTGTCTGATTTAGGCAGCGAGAGGTTTTCAATGCTCTGGTGTTTCTCCGATCAGGTGAGCTGCACACCAGCTGCCGAGAGATTCAGGTGAAGGGAGGTGTTCGTGAAGATGGAGAGCATCACATCAAAGTCCAGTCCAAGATCCTGCAGATCTACTGCTCCGAGATGCACAGCGTATTTCCCAAAGAGTACGTGACCCTGCGCAGCGGCCAGAACGACAATTACTCTGAGGTCTACGGATACAGGTACAGAGACAAACCACTGCAATAATCAAGATTATTAATGACTCATAGTCTCTGTTTGACCGATGATAAAGGAAAACATGTGAAATATTACTGTAATTTATTTCTGTGATGAGCAGATGAATTTTGTCAGTCTTCAGTGTCACATGATCATTCTAATATGCTGCTTATTATCAATGTTCAAAACATTTTTTTTGTAAAAACGGTGATACACTACTATTCAAAAGTTTAGGATTAAGGACTAAGGAATGTATATTTTTATTAATCAAAGATGCATTAAATGTATCAAAAGTGACAGTAATTATATTTTTATGTTAGAAAATATTTCTATTTCACGTTAATGCTTTCTATTCATCTGTGAATCCTGAAAAATACAATATAGGATGGTTTCCACAAAAGTATTGGTCAGCTCGACTGTATCAAACATTGATAATAATCAGAAGTGTTTCTTGAGCAGCAAATCAGCATATTATTATGATTTCTGACGGATCATGTGACAGTGAAGACTGAGTTAGAATTATACATTTTTCTTTTGTGCCAAAAATCATTCAGATATTATTTCAAGATCATGTTCCATGAAGACATTTAATAAATTCCCTACCGTGAGTATATCAAAACTTCATTATTGATTAGTAATATGCATTGCTAAGAACTTCATTTGAACAGTTATAAAGACGATTTTATTAATATTTTGATTTTTTATGCACCCTCAGATTCCAGATTTTCTAGTTGCATCTCAGTCAAATATTGTCCTCTTTTAACAAACCATACGTCAGTGGAGAGAATATTTATTCAGCTTTCAGATGTATAAAAGATCAGAACCCTCATGACTGGTTCACATATATGTATAAGCAGCATTTCTCTATATCATATTTCCAGGCTCCTGAACCCGTTTGAATGTCCGTATAACGGGAGTCGGCGGCAGGACTGTGTCTGCAGGGGTGATTATGCCGCGGCCGGTTACACACTCTTTCAGCGCGTACGGCTCGATCTGTCCAGCATGCGCATCATCCGTGAGTCCATTCATGCAAAATATGAAAAAATCTATCTGAACACAGCAGTTTTGTCCTTCGTGTTGATTTTCATCTTCTTGTGTTTTGGGTTTCAGCGACTGATGTGAAGTTCAGTCAGACGTTGTTGGGTCGCCCAGTCCCGTTTGCATCCGCAGGAGATTGTTACAGCGCAGCTAAATGTCCTCAGGTACCATCATCATACATCCTAGATGACTAGATGTGCCCAAACACAGAGCCAGTGGATCTCTTCTGCTAGCCAGGGCTGCTTTTATTTGATCAAAAACCTGTGAAATATTATTCTAATGCTCTTTTCTGTGTGAATCTGTTAAAGTGTATTCCAGTCTTCATGTGTCACATTCAGAAATATTAATATTACGATTATTATTAATGTTGAAAACAATTGTGCTCCGCAATATCTTTGTGGAAACTCATACTTACAAAAAAAAAAAAAACGTTACTACCCTTAATGCACTAATAATCTCTCTCTTCTCTGATGGTTTAGGGTCAGTTTAGTATAAATCTCAGTGGAACAGGACTGAAGGTTGCAGAATCAACTAAATGGGTTTCCCAAGGCAACTACGTCACGGTCAAAGTTCACCGGTCAGAGGTAAGGACGGGGATTATTATTGTAGTAGATTACAAGTAATGTGAGTTATATTATCAGACTGATTTTTAAGAAAAATAGCACATTAGAAAATTACTTTTTTCAAAAAAAGTGTCTCCAGTCGCTTTGTTTCTCTTGTATTGACTGCTAGCTCTGGGGTTGCCATGTTGAGAGAAATCAGGAGTAAGTGCATAGCGTTGTGTGTGAACATGATATTACTGTAGACTAAATATTACTCAAAATACATTCAGTGTTCCTCAAAATAAACAATAACAGGTAAATGCACACATGCAATACTTAAACATGTTAAAATAATACAAATATATTTGATGTATTTAATCCCGTTTTATTATCCAGTGTCTTTACTAGTTGTGTTTTAGACAGTATTTTTCCTGTTATCGTGCTATTTCGCTAATAAAAATAACTAAACACAGCCATGGCACTGTTTTGATTCTCTGAGCAACATGACAGTGATTCGTTCCTGAATAAATCAACTGTTTAAATGATTCGGTTCAGTCTCAATGACTCACTTACGAACAGTGACTTTTTAATTTCACATTTAAAGTATCTTATTATAATTAATAATATCAGTATTCATTGTTTTATGTTTAATATGCCATGAAATGCATTAATGTTCTGCACTAAACAATGAGTAAACACATCTAAACACCAGTTCAGACGCAGTGCACTTGCTAACTCCCCAAATGTCTCCTTAATCACCGATTACATGACTCAAAATGCCAAAAAAAGGTAAAAATGCCCATAAAAGGTAAACGTCAAGTTACCCCATTACTTATTTGAACACATTACTTTTAAAATGAATCATTCTGGTGCACGCAGTGATTTAATGGCGGTTGTGTTTTATTGTTTCAGGACGGGAGCAGAATCTACGGCCGCTGCGGAGGTTTCTGTGGGAAGTGTCTTCCTCATCCTCACACAGGCCTTTTTGTCAAAATCCAGTAAGAAAGACGTCCACTAAATCAACTTGAGAAAAACCTGTTTGCGTGATTTTTTTTTTTTTTACATACGCGAAACAGAGCAAAAGTACGAAACGTCCCACGTCCCACTACTGCACTTTCTGAAAGTTACAAGAACCAAATAACTGTGAGTCTCTTCACCAATCAGGACGGGCCGGGATGCAGATCAGATTCGTTTTTAGACAGAAATGTCGTAATTACCGTAGCGTGGATGTAGTCGCGTAAAAAAATGACAACATTTGGTCAGTCAAATCAACCAGATGACTCATTATGACCAAATCCTGCTCATTTGGTTGCAACAGCAGCACATTTTGAGGGTTGGTTTTTATTTTTTTGTCATAGCAAACACTCAAATCCTTCATATCGGGCAGAGTTTTAACAGAAAGGGATGCATTTAACAACTTTAAAAGGTTTTTATGATCCAAAACACCTTTTTCCAGAAGGACATGAACTACTAGATGAGTTGTTTTTATTTCACATGGAGCAAAAGGCTCAACAGCAAACTGCTTGGTATTGAATGTTATGTATATTTGAATGTTTAACTTGTGTCTTGCAACAGAGTCAGGCTTAAAATGGGTTTGACAATCCAGAAGATGGTAGAAAACACTGCAAAGAAACGCTACTGAAATCTCTTTAACGTTTTCAACTTTAGGTAAAAGCGTCAGCTAAATGAACTAGTCTGATAAATATATATTATATTTTAATAATATTTAATTATATCAGTAAATGGTGCTAAAAAGCTTTTGTATTTTACATGGTTACTAATCTGATTCAAAATAGAAGCAATCATTAAGATTTGTGCTAAAATAAAGTAGTTTGCTGGGTTAAGCTGGTTTAGGTGACTAACTAACTATTAGCACAAAAAAGACCAGCTGGCCTCTAAAACATAATTAGTCCTAATTCAGTTGAATCAGGTTTTTACAGATTGTATTAAACTAGTTAACACTGACTGTCGGTTAAGATTTTATAATGCACTACCCTTAAGAAGATTGAGGCTGGTAATGTTTCTGCTCACCAAGGCTGCATTTATTTGATCAAACATGTAGTAAAAAAAATCTTAAATATTATTGCAATATAAAATAGCCATTTTTTGTTTGAATATATTATATTATGTAATTTATTCCCTTGATGCAAATTAAACATTACTATAACCAGCTAATTTCTAAAACCATTCAGCCGGATCAGGAATAAATTATTTGACTGATTAAATTGAATTAATTGTGGTTGTCAGCTGAAACTTTATAAAGCAAATACCATTAAGAAGACTGGGTCCGGTGAGATTTTCTTATCTTTCTGAAAGTCTCTTCTACTCACCAATTCTGCATTTATGCGGTAAAAATGTGGTAAAAAAAAAAAAAAAAAAAAAAGAATTATTGCAATATACAATAGCTTTTTTTTTGTTTAAATGTATTATAAAATGCAATTTATTCCTTTGATGCAAAACTAAATTCTCAGCATCATTACTCCAGTCTCTATAACCTGATTCAGCCGGGCCAGGACACGCAATTATGTGACACAATAAAATGGTATTAAATGGACTAAAAGAAGTCAGATGAGTTAATACGCATCAGTTTTATTAGAAGGGAAGCTTAAAGTAGATCAAATTAACCCTACCTCTCATGATCATAACCACTCATGCGTGTGATTGTGCTGTACGTTATTTATATTTGACATTTATTTATTCTGTAACTAAATGTACATTCATCTCATCTATATGACAAGAAAAACATCATATTATTAAATATTGATGTTTTGCCATTTATTGGTTATTAACAAGAGGTTTACAGAGTAACTGTGCTGTTTTTCCTACTGAGTGAGCTTTAACCAGTACTAAAGTTAGTTGTAGATATGTAAATCATTTTAACTTTCTTTTTTCGCTTTCAACCAAAGTCTGCTTAATTTGTGATAATATAGATGATATAACTTGAAGGATGTGGCATTTGACGCATGTTTCAGGTTATCATACAGTATAACACATCATCCTCGAGCAGCTAACCAACCTGAGACTATCATGGTGTTGATATGAGGTCTGTATCAGAAATGAAAGCACTGTATGATGCACTATTTGCCATGATTTACGCCAGCGTATGAACACTTCAGCTGTGTCAGTGGGTTTTTAATATTCATACTTGAAGTGATTGCATGTCGACGAGGCTCGTCTTCCACTTATTACCCAAAGATTATTTCCTCTTCAGTATCCAGTGTTTTATAATAAAATCTTTGGTGCTACAATGACAATGAGATGTAAATGAGATTTTAATGGCTGTAATGACCTGGATCTGCAGCCACTGTACTAATGCTGATCGTCTAATAAAAGGAAATATTTTTATTTTGGTGGCTTTGTCTGTTTTTCATGGACAGTTGTTGCATGTTTTGAAAGCAGATTGATGAGGTTTGATGATCTGCAAATGTTTCGCTTGATGAGAAGCAACACAGGACTTATTATTAGGTCTGCTGCTTAGCTCAAATTTTCAGTTAAATTAATTGCATGATGCTGGTGATTTAATACTGTAAATATCACATAATCAATCAATATTGCAGAGATAAGATTCTAATCAAAGATCATTCACTGAGAGCATTGATGAATGAAGCAATAAATAAACTAGCATCATGATTTTATTTTATTTTACATTTGAACAATTCTTTGCTACTTAGATTTAATTATCTATATATACACAGGTCCTTTTCAAAAAATGAGCATATTGTGATAAAGTTCATTATTTTCTGTAATGTACTGATAAACATTAGACTT
>JAUYWG010000066.1:369323-382875 GCA_034779775.1 Enteromius afrohamiltoni | reverse complement strand
GCGTCACTTACACTGATATCAAAGTGGACACTAAAGAATATAATCTGTAATATTGAGGCAGATTATACATGCAACTCTATTATACTATTGCAACTCTTCATGCTTCTAATTTGATCAGTTATGTATCTGTTATTCTCCGTTATAATTATAGGGAAAATAATCAACATTATTCTTGAAATAATATTTCACGTTAGAGACCTATATGGCGCATACTCTGTGTAATAGCTTTAATATAAAGCGGGTGCATAAGTAATGAAACCCCTTAAAGTTTTTCACTCTTTGTTAAATCGCAGCCATTTGCTAAAATCCTTTAAGTTAATTTTTTTTCCTCATTAATGTACACACAGCACCCCATATTGACAGAAAATAAGAATTGTTTACATTTTTGCAGATTTATAAAAAAAAAAAAAAACTGAAATATCACAAGTATTTAGACCCTTTGCTGTGACACTCATAGATTTAACTCAGGTGCTGTCCATTTCTTCTGATCATCCTTGAGATGGTTCTACTCCTTCATTTGAGTCTAGCTGTGTTTGTGTTAATGTCTATATAATAACAATATAACAAAGAGTGAAACATTTAAGGGGGTCTGAATACTTTCTATACCCACTGTATACATTTTTTTAGTTACTCTACATTTTTTCTGGGTGTTTAGGGGTATTTATATTAATTCATCACAGTTAATACAGAAACATGCATAAAGATTATACTCCTTCTAATCACTTCATAATCATGTCTAATTTGAAATGTAATAAAAGGATTAAACTTAACTAAATAAACAACAGTGTAATTTTTCTGTGTCCTTTACATGTCCAGCTGTGAGGCAAACATTACTAATCTACACTGAAAAAAAAATCTGTAATTTTACAGACTTTTTCCCGTTATTTTTTGTTATTTTTAACAGTTATTAAAAAAATTAAAAAATAAACTTGTAACTGTTATAATAACCATATAAAGTTTAGTTTTCAGAAAGAAAAAAAAACGATCACAAATTTACCCAAACTTCATCAATATGCATTTTTCTTTTCATTTAACAGGTAGTATTTTTACAGGATTTAAAAAAACCCTCTTAACTGTAAGATAAAAGGTTAGATTCTAATCAAAGATCATTCACTAAGAGCACTGATAAATAAAGCAATAAATAAATAAACTAGCATCAAGATTTTATTTTGCCTTTTAACAAACCATCCCTGTTATACTTTATATAAAATAATATTATAGATGCTATATATAGATTCCATGTGTATATATATATAATTTAGTTTTTTTGTTAGTATATTTTGTTTTGTTATTTTGTTTTTCCCCCAAATACATCATAATTTACAAATATACATTTTTAAAATAAAGTTATTTTAAAACTTTGTTAAACTAATTAAAATGAGATGTCTTATCAACTAGCTGAAATTTTTACAATATTTTAGTTATTGGTTTCATTTTAAGCAGCTTATAAAAATATATATTTACATATATATAGTATACAGTAGTCAGCATTTGAAGTGGATCAAAACCTTTTATCAAAGTTGTCCTTAACAATACATATACATATTCATATTAGGTTTCAATGCACTTCAAATGTTGACTACTGTATATATATTTTGTTTGTTTGTTTTTCCTTTACATTGACAAACCTTAAAAATGTGAATGCAATCTCACTTTTATAACTTATGAATCATTTATTAGAATATATTTTTCCAATAGTGTCTAAAGGCACAGAGCTGAGACGAGCAAAAATCACAGCACGCAGAAGATCATCAGCTTCATGGAGATGAATGGAAATGTTATTCAGGTGTATTCATCACCATCCAGCCTCATTTCTTATTTATTCTTATAATATTAAATTAAATAAAGTTTTTATTGCCTTCTCTGCCTTTAACCCCAGCATTTTATCGTTGTGCCTCAGGTCAGAACCCAGCTTATTCCCTTTGAAATACTGGGGGAGAAATCTAAATAATACACCTTTACAGTAAGTACTAATAATTTTCCTTCATTTAAAAAATTTTATAAAATCAGAGAATATAAATCAAACAGTGACAGTTTGCTTGTCTGCTTCCTATTTACATGACACTCCAGATATAAACTCCACAACAAACATAAACGAATGTAGCTGAATGATGATCCTGTATGGATTATGGATCCAGTATATAGTACAAGTATATAGTACAAGTTGTAGTAATGTAATAAAATACTGTACAACAGTACAATAACACAAGTGATATAAATAGATTTATAATAGAAGCAGTTATATGTACAATACCATATCAATGAATAGCAATAGATAAATAATAACAAATAGAATGCAACATCAAAGATGGAATAACACAGAATAAATAATGAAGAATAAATATAGCAGTGTTACAGTATCCACACCAGGCTCCACCCTCACCTCCACACAGCGATCACAATCACCGGAGTTCTACTCAGCTGCCATCTTCACCTGTTCCAGATCATCACGACCACTTATAAACCACACGCACCAGTTCTGTCACTGTCCGAGCTTGTACACACAAAAATGGACTCTTGCTACTCTTTACAAACAATTGTACTTACCTGCTCTTTTACCTGTTTCCCTGAAGTGGGCTCCCTGATCCTCCATGTGTTCTCCAGCTCCTGTGATTCTCCTGTGACAGTCTCACAACCAATTTGTACATATTCGTACAAGGTGCCAAAATTTGTGCCAATTCGTATGACCT
This sequence comes from Enteromius afrohamiltoni, assembly GCA_034779775.1. Classification (NCBI taxonomy): domain Eukaryota; kingdom Metazoa; phylum Chordata; class Actinopteri; order Cypriniformes; family Cyprinidae; genus Enteromius; species Enteromius afrohamiltoni. The sequence goes on along the minus strand of JAUYWG010000066.1, from coordinate 380,185 downwards.
CACTCGTACGATTTTGTACGATTTGTCTAAAACCACGTGATGGGTAGGTTTAGAGGCGGGGTTCAGTTAGGTAATTCGTAAAAATTCATACGAATTGGCAATAAAATATGTACGATTTATAATAAATCGTATGAATTTGTACAAGTGCAGTCGTACAAATTTGTACGAATTAGCCACCTCGTAAAATATGTACGAATTGGTTGGATTCCTCTCCTTGTCTCCGTCTGGAAAGTGGTGTGTGGTTGTGGCAGAGATGGGGGACTCGAGTCACAATTTTCAGGACTTGCGACTTGCTTGATTGAAGTAAGAAAATTACTTAACTTGACTTTGACTTGAGAGCAAGTTACTTAAGACTTCAATTTACTTGAAGTGGAAGACTCGATGATGACTTGAACTTTTAAATATAATTAGTTTAATAAAATAATTGTGACTCAGCAGCACCATAAATGGCGCCTGTGCCCTTAACACTGCACAACACAAACCGTGCTAAACATGGCAGACAATAGTCGAGCTCCACAAATAGTCATGTTTGGCTATAAGGACTTTGAACTGGACCGTACCAATAAAACAAGATTTTCCAGATGCAGAGAATGCAACGCAAGAATAGCCGACACGACAACCACAACATCATATTCCATCCGCATTACGAGAACCACAAGGAAAGTTAAGAAAGTCGTAATTCCTTATAGTCAATTTAATAAAACGGTTACTTATGTATGGAATTAATTGTTTATGTTTGTCATAATTTGGCCTTGGTTGCATGTTTTTTTGTGTCTTTATTATTCAAACAAAAATACTGTGTTTGAGAGTCAAACTAATTATTTTGTAATTAAAAATTAAAAGATTGCAAAAATGTCTTCTACAAAAGTATTTGCAGTGCATGTACAATCTTTATTGTTAACAAAAATTTTAGACTCTGATGATTGTGATCGCTGAGTGACTGAAAGGGTGGAGCCTGGTGTAGAGCCTGGTGTGGATGTTACAACATTTATGTAAACGTGTAAAAATGAAAATCTGTAACTGCTGGAACTTAAAGCAAATACACAGTGATTGTCACTTAACATTAATTTATATTTACAATTTATTTTCCATACATTATTTATAAAATAATTCATCTTTGTGCATAGGAAAAATAATTTAGCTTTAATGTTTACAGTTTTTCATGATTGGTTTGGTATTTTTTATCCATGCAGATATGATGAATATTTCAAATCCAAGATACACTGCAGCGATCTACAGCAGCCATCGGTGCTCATTGCTCATATCTCACACTAACTATCCTAAAAGCCATTACATAAGCACTAATATCTAATCTAATCATTAATTGCAACATGCCCCTGTCTATCACTGACAACAAGCACTTTTGCATTATGGATGCAAAATATGTACATTTATTTTAATACTGCAACTTGACTTTACTTGCCTTGAAACTTATCAGGACTCGACTTGTCTTGCTTAGTGTGAATCCTTGACTTGACTTAACTTTACTTGACTTGCTTGATTTATCTAAACTGTGACTTGGGATTTGACTTGAGATATGTGACTTGTCCCCAATCTCTGGGTTGTGGTCATCTCATCTGTCTCCACCAAGTTCGTTATCCTGTTGAAAACGGAACAAAGACTACCTTAGATATAATTGATTCTTCGGTTTACTTACCTTTTCCAGTTTATGTTCTCGAACTCATCCTGTGAATAAACATTGTTATTTCTGACCTCTGAGTCAGTCAGAGATGAGTTCTGCTGATCCCTTGCAGGAGCTTGTGGACGCTCTGCGGTGAACTTTACTCAACGCACCACCAACGGTATCCACTCCACCACAAGCACCAGATCAGAATCCGGAAGTCAACAATCCTTCACCCGCCGCTGTTGTTTGTCCCATGATGCGATCAAAGTCCTTCTCTGGCGCGGCAAAAGGATTTTTACTGCAATGCTCGATCACGTTTGCAATCTACCCAAATGTGTATATATCTGACAGTGCTAAGATCGGTTATATTATCTCTTGTCTCTCAGGACTGCTTTGAGATGGGCTGAGTCGATATGGAGTATTACTATGCAATCTATTACTGGGATACCCCTGTCGGACCGGGACGCTCGGCATAGTGCAGGGCCCGTGCATCTACACGTGGGTCAATGTCACGAGGAGGACATCTGGTTTCTGGTAAGGACTCAAAGATGGATGTGGTATTAGGGCGTCCATGGCGTACTAATAGTACTTAATAATAATTGTAATATTTTAATTTGTAGACTAAATAAATGTGCACTTATCATAATACATGTTTTATTTTTAAATTACCTTTTTACCATTTTGGAAATGAGTTTGTAAGGGAACAAATTGTAAAACTGTCGCCACGGATTGATTTTTTTTTTGCACATAATTTTTGGACATAAACTATATAATTATGTATGACTGCAATATGGTTATAAAAAATGTAAAATTATATGTGACAGCATAGTAACAAACATGTTACTAAAAATATTTAATATACATTTTAAACAGTTACTTAGAGCACTTATTTTAGTTCAGTTACTTATTTTAGCCTTTAATCACATCACCTGCCTCCTTTTGGAGCTCTATTTAAGCAGCAGTCTGTTCAAAACCATCTCACTTCTCTGGTTTTCACCAGACAAGCTGCTCTTGAGAAAAGGTTCTTCAGGTTCTACAGTCATCTATGTGAGTATATTTCTAGTAATGAGCACTTAAAATGTCATCTGTTAGATATTAGATATTCATTTGAACGATATTCTGTCATCTACTTTCCAGATATACTTTAAAGATGTTCTACTACTCATCAACTGATGGTGGAAAATCATTGGTGGTAGAGGAGGTTATTGTTTTTCATTTACTGGAGAAATGCACATTGATATGTTAAAAAGGATTAGGGTGTGGGTAGGAGGCTGGCAGGTGAAGGCTGTCAAGGCTTTCAGATGGCAGAAGTTAAACCTTTGGCAATCCAGCCGGGCCCAGTAAAGAGTTCACATTCCTGCCCGGTGAGCGTTTCACCTCACTGACCCTGTGGGAGAATGACCCTTTTCCAGCGGCACGGAAACACGGGAGGCAGGAAATCACTTGAACGATGAACATTTCATAATAAACAAGGAAAAACTGAAACAAATCAAGATGAACACGAACCACAAACGTACATGCAACTTCATCGACTGACAGAGATACAAGACATGGGGTATGGATTTATACAGAGACTAATGAAGGACAAAAAACAGAACACCTGGTAGACACGGCTGGCAGAGGATCAAACAGCGAAGAAGCCCTCCAGCAAAACCGAACAAGGGAGCACAGACAGGTTAGTATAGGCCTCATCGGCCGAGTTCTTACCTGCCACCGTCTTGTGTTGAATGGTCCCGACAGCCAGGGCAGGTCCGGCAGTCTCAAGGCCTGACTCAGGGCAGGGCGACAGTTCAACAGCCCCCTTGGTCTGCTCAGGGCAAAGGAAAAGTTCATCATAGGCTTCCATGGCCAGTTCAGGGCAAGGTGTAAGTTCAAAAGCCTCTGTGGCCAGTTCCGGGTCTGGTAAGAGCTCCTGAGCGGCCTTAATGGACAGACCCGGGGGTTGTGTAGCCACCAGCAGGACCCCTGGAGAATCTATGTCTGTAGACGACCTCTCTGGGGTTTGTGCAGCCACTGGCGGGTCCTCCGGGACATTAGTGTCACATATGGGCTCAGGCGGCTGGGGCCACAGCCGATCAGGATCATTACATGGCTCCGGTGGATCAGAGTCATTGATCAGTTCTGGTGGCTCGGGCCATGAAAAGTCAAAGTCAATGACCGGTTCTGGTGGCTCGGGCCACGGTAACTCGGGGCTGGGATCCGATAGAGGCGGACTGGAAACCATGAGGATCTCGTACGGTGCATCAGGCAGTGAGAACCAACTTAGAAATCGGCAGAATTGGGTTGGCAGGGAGCAGGACCATTTTGTGCTTGGTTGGTTTCGGCGCAACGTGTTCCCAGGTGGTGTGAACGCCATCTTGCTGTGGTGAAGCAAGTCGTGAGCTTTTCCAGCGGCATGGAAACACGGGAGGCAGGAAATCACTTGAATGATGAACATTTAATAATAAACAAGGAAAAACTGAAACAAAGCAAGACGAACACGAAACACAAAAATCGAAACTACAATATTAAAGTCGAAATATAATATTTAGTATAGTGCACTTGTAAATGACCCGGATAGAGAGAAGGCCACCAGATATAGGCATATTTAAATATTGTTTTGTCCGAGTGTCTGCTTGATGTTACTGGGATGAGATCTAAGAACTCGCTAAAACGAGATATTGTCTTATATCAACTAGCTGATTTTTTCAAATTATTTCAGTTGTTGGTTTTATTTCAAGCAGCTTATAAGAAATATATATATATTACACTCCAGGCTCATTTCTTAATACATTATTGAAGTCAGAATATAGGAAATACCCTACATAGAAATAAAGCGGTGCATTGATGAATATTAACCAGCAGGTGGAGACGTTTTACATGAGTTTTATTAATGGAAGGTTAACCCTTCAAGAAATATTGGCAACATAACACTCAGGGCCTCGTGATTTTTCTTTTTTTAGAAATCATAACAATTGCTTAAGTTCTCATCTATCATGCAAACCCAGCTGCTTTGACATTAGTATTGAGCTTAATCAGTGATGTTCAGATCCCATTTTCAGGTAGAAACCTGAAAATACTGGAAAAACACTTCTCCAGTATAATTGCATTCATAGATCCCATGGTTTTGTGGTTCAAAGAACGTCTTATAATGCAGTAGATAATCAGTATATAATCAGTAGATGTGCTCTCAATTGAAGTTGAAGGATAAGAACTAGACTCTTTGATAAATAATTGTTTTGTGCAAACACTGTTCACAGATGTAAGTTGTTAAACCCCACTTCAGCGGATGGAAGAATCAAAAAAGAGGTTTATAAAGTCTCTGCATTACTTGATGGATGGAAACACAAGGAAACCCTTGTAAACTGTTGTTTCTAATAACACTAATAATATGTGTTTAGTTGTTGAAGTGCTCTGTTATGGTTTGTATTGGAACTTATGCCTTATTTTAAAAAATTCAAATACTAAAAACAAATGAAAGTTTCTTATGCAATACCTTTAGCGTACACAACGGGGCGCTCTTGATTGATTTTCTCGTCTGGACTCCAGAGAGCGAGCGAATGTAACACGAAAAAGTGTATGCATGTATGTATACACAACATTTGTGTAATGTCACAAAAAAAAAACTAAATTAAAAAGTGTGTGTGTGAGCAACAAGTGTGTGCGTGTGTGTGTGAAAATGATATGTCTGCTTATTTCCACCTGGTCAAATCAGTATCTTTATTTCTGCAGCTGGACAGCAAAGGATGATGGGAATGAAGAGTTCTATGACTTCATGCATGAGAGCAGCAAACACTGCAGTCCACAAACATGACAAGCTGCCTTTGAGCACATCCTGAACAGGTCAAATCAAGTTTACTCGTAGGGTTTGTCATACAAAAATCTTTCATTTAGACTGTCTCTTGTCTTTTTGGACACATTGTTGCTCAGTTTCAGCGCGGCGAAGCACTTCTCTCTCGTCCCGAAAGCGGACTCCTCCAGCGAGTCTTTGTTTGATTAACCTCAGTTGTTTTCACGGGCCATTCGGCTGTGGACAGACTCAAATTGAATTATGGGAATATTTGTTCAGCTCACTGTCGATAAGGTGGATACGTTGATTCTGTCCAGCCTCTGAGTTTAATTTCCTGAGCGTATGATGGGCCTCTCACATGCATCAGAGGTGTCCGATCAGGCCAAACACCTAAGGAAGTGACATCATCATTGAACACAAACCACTCAGAAAAGGTTTATCACTTGCTATTGGACCAAAACCAACATAAAATCACTGTAAACAACTGGAGCTCTAGATCACAGGTCATCAAGATCGGTCCTGGAGGGCCGGAGTCCTGCAGAGTTTAGCTCCAACCCTAATCAAGCACACCTGAAGCAGCTAATCAAGCTCTTACTAGGTATACTTGAAACTTCCAGGCAGGTGATGAGGCAAGTTGGAGCTAAACTACAGGACTCCGGCCCTCCAGGACCGAACTTGGTGACCCATGCTCTAGATGCTTGTACATGCTCAACCTCCAATTCTGATTGGCTTTTCAAACAGGAAGTAAGGGAGCGGGGCTTTACAATCAGACCCGGAAAGCAATTTTAGATTTGGTATTTAGTTTTCATGCTTCTGTTTGTATCTCGGACTAGCTCTCTTCCCATCTTTTATATTACTGTTTTGTGTTTAAATCTGTGTCACCTTAATAGTTTAGATGTTTTACATGTTTATATGCACTCCAGAGTCCTGATCTGAATCAAATGATTTAAGATAAGGTCTCTGAAGTCAAAATCAGAATCAAGATTTGTGATGCACTCTCTGAAGAGCTGATCTAAATCAAAAGATTCACAAAAGGGGCTCCGAAGTTTTTAATCTGAATCAATGATTCGCAATACGTGATCCAATTGGACAACATATTGGTATTATTCAGAGTTTCTTAAAGCTCTATTTAACCCATCACTACAAACTGACATTTTTTACCTTAGAAGTAAATAATCCTAAAATTCGACATTAGTAACTTCATGCATCATCAGTCACACGCGCCAGTTGTTCTTGTGAGTTCGGTTCACTGGAGACTCGCTCTGAACGGATCGTTTGAATCGTCGAATCATTCCGATTCGAGAATGAAACTTTTGTTGCGATTTCATTAATAATAATCAGTTTGTTAATGAATCGCTCGTCTGCATCTCGGAGCACGTGATTTATGAGTAAAGATATGTTTTTATTAAATGTAGTGAAGTAAAAGTTACTCCGCTAAAGTACAGATACTTAAAAAATATACCCAAGTACAGTAATGAAGTACAACTACTTCGTTACTCTACACCAGTGGTTTTCAAACCTGTCCTACAAGCACCCCTGCCCTGCACATTTTGCATGTCTTCCTTGTCAGACATACGTGATTCATGTCTTGCAGTCTCTGCTAACGAGCTGATGACCTGAATCAGGTGTGTCTGATAGTTGCTTGTAGGACAGGTTTGAAAACCACTGCTCTATACCACTGTCAACCTGATCTCACGGCAATTTGTACATATTTTACGACCACACTTGTACGAATTCATACGATTTCTTCTAACCTATACGTATTTTATGAGTTGCCAATTTGTGTGAATTTGTACGAATTACATAAGCCTAACCCCGCCCCTAAACCTATCCGTCACAGGGTTTTAGACAAAGCATACAAAATCTTATGAGTGAGGTTGTACGAATTAGCACGAATTTTGGACCTTGTACGAATTGGTCGTGAGACTGTGTTGGTCTGAAAGAAAATGTAAATTAATTCTTCACCACTAGGTGCTGCTTTGGGAGCTTTAAAATCTCACAAACACTGCTTTAAATGATAATGACCAATCAAAGGAGGGGTTTGGGGAAAAAAAATTGTTGAACGAGTTGTTTGGGAGTCGATGAGCAATAATGCATATTAGAAGTAAAAAAAGCAAGGTCATGCATGTCAGCCTGCTGTTAAGGACACCCAAAAGTAAAATATGAACCTATTCATAACCCATAATTGGGGCACTTTAAAGATAAAACAACGATTCAATATCAAAAAGTGTAATGTCCTTTAATTGCGTTGATGTGCTCTGCTCAGAAGGGGATTATGGGTATAACACGCTGGCATAATGTATAAAACAGAGTCTGCTGATCTGAAATATGCTGATGTTTTAATCTCTGTTCTCAGATCTGACAGATGAATGAGCTGATGTGCATTAGTGTGCAGGAATATTTACTCGTTCATTTCAGCTTTCCTAAACATAGAGCATCTAACACACGTTCAGATCTGTGGCAGCTTCAAACACTCTGAACTGATCTTCATCAGAGCCATCGTCTTAAAAGCATCATATATCATCGAGAGCGTTGGATCCGTACCTTCCTCCTGCTCACACTCCACATATTTAACTACAGGAGTTTTGATAAAGTACAACAAATCCTTGTGCTTTTAGGATAAACATCTGGTTTAGGTCCAGAAGAGAGTTTCAGACGCATGGAGAAGCTGAGCTGAAGCCCCACTAAAGACAGCAAGATGTTGTTTAGTTTTAGCCATTGATGAGAACATTGGTTGCTTTCATGTGCAGATTAACTGCTGCCCAGTGTTTTATTTTTAGTTTTCAGTTATTTTTTAGTATCTCTCAAAGAACAATAAATCTCAGGACGCAGGTTTTCCATGCTTTCTGCTTTACTTCCATAGTTTTCACACCTCACTGATGTCACACACTTTTTAATTACACTTTTAACCATATAAGGTCTGTCACATCCTGCTGACCATATATAACATTTTAGGTGCGTTCGGCTTCATGCAGCACCGCAAGAAATCGGCTGCCGCCTTACAAAACAATGCATTCTGGTAAGATCATTTGTCCCGACTTTCAATCACATGTGCCATCAAAGTACCGTGAGAGCAAAACGAGAACGGTCGCACAGGTCAGGCGCTGCAGTTGCTCTAAATCGGCTGCGAAAGCCTTGATGACGACGCACTTTATTCTCATTGGTCAGATTATGTGACGACAAGCACGATGTGTGCTGTGTGTTTTCTTTAAAAAGTTCTGGTATGTAATTAATCTTTATATTGAATATCTGATATTAAAACAAAACATTCATGATGAAAATGAAGATTAGGCAATATGGTAAAGATATATTCGTATTGCATAAGAGTAAAAAACTAGTCGACCAGAGGCCATTTTTTTAATGGATGTTGTGAGAGGCTTCACTACACTGAATAAACTGCTTAGATTTGAAAATGTCCTATAGCTAACTACAAAACAAATATTTGAATCATGCAGTATCTTGCAAGATATCCTATTTTTTCATAAGGTTTTAATTTTATTTGTTCATCTGTCAGGCTACAGTGATTAGGTAGGCTTTAATGTTTAAGGCTACAGCAAAGTAGAAAGAGTTTGGTCTAATAAAATATTAAGCTGTCAAAATTGACCAAAAACAATAAATTTTATTCGGTTAATAATTTATATATATATATTCATCACAATCCAAAATATTTTTGTTTTTAGAATATTTATTAATGATGCATGCAATGATTACAGAATAACCAAAAAAAATGCAAAGAATGGCAATCACTGATTTTTGAAATCCAAAACAAATCCAAATCAGAAATTGTGTCTAACTATTATGCGTCCCTTTTTGCACGTTCTGTTTGCTTGTTCTGGCAGAGGAACAACTGACTCTGACCAAACTGCAGCAAACCAAGGCCAGACTTGAGATCCGCCTACTAAAGGCTGTGCTCTTTTTTTACATGTCTTATTTCTTTTTAATTCAATACATCTATATTTGAAACTTGTAATAAATATCCTTGATGTACAGTGTTTGTGTTGTAGGTCTCAGATGAGCGGACTGCTGGAAGAGGATGGGAGATATAATGGATGGATGGGAAGATATATTGGGTAAAAACATTAGCATTATTGCATATATGTAGGGGTGTGGTTTTTCAATGTAAACAGTCAAACAGTTTTATTTAAAATGATATTATTTAAACATTTATGAACACGTAACCCAAACTCTGCTCCTAAACCTACCATCGTCAATAAAACACAAGATATAGCAGGCAGATACAACCACCATCATCATTTATTTGAAAGACATTACTAAGTCTTTTGATTCAAACCGATTGATTTGTGAGAGGAATAGACGCGATCGCTGTCTCCATCTTCCGTGTACTTCCTGTCTGTGGGCGATTTCAAAAAACGCGCTTCCTTACGTCATCGTTGGTTGTCATTGGCTCTTGTGTATCTCGTGAGTTAAGAGAGAGACTGTAGCTGTGTCTCATTTTGAAGGATGCGCCCTCCGGAGGTTGCATCCTCTGTAGGATGCGTAGGCGGAGTGTCCTCAAGCCTGGAATCAAACGAGACGGTCTTTGTAGGACGGACGGAAAAGGAAACAGGAAGTATCACGTTGCTATGCCAACAGACAACAGCGTCGTTGCGCTCTCACACTAGTTTAAAAAAAGTGAAATTACTTCTAAATTTGGAGAGAAATTTGAAAATAAATTTTTATTTGTTTTATTTTATTAAATATCTGAGCAGCTGCAGCGTACATACAACATACATCTGTTACAGAAAAAGGAGGATATTAAGAACAAAGTTTATCCGTTTTTACCGGCGAAGATTTGAGATAAGTTTTAATAATAAAAGTCCTTACATCTTCGCTTGTGTTCACCGTTACATCTGGCGCCGCCATTTTGTCAAATAAAAGACGGTTGGTTACGGCGACGCAAAGAATTGTGGGTTATCTGTAGCAGTGAAGGATACACTGCATGCATCCTCCGAATTCCTGTGAAAGAAGGACGCGCTTTTCTGAAATGAGACAGCCTCTATGACGTATGCAGCCTCCGGAGGGCGCATCCTTCGAAATGAGACACACCTTGTGTTGCACAAATAGAGAAGATGACATCAGGCGATGAAGATCCTCTGCCTTCAGAAACCATCATCTACATTAAGGAGAAGTAAGTGGTCACTGCTGTATCTTGAGTGGTTGCTAGAGAGGTGCTATGGTGGTTTAGGTGGTTGCTAGGGAGTTGCTATGTAGTGGCTTTAGTCTTCTAGGTGGTTAATTGGTTATTTATGGTTCTTAGGGAGTTGATATACCGTTTTTTGCTATAAGATGTTCTGAGTGGTTGCTAAGGAATTGCTAAAGTGTTCTAGGTGGTTGCTAGGGAGTTGCTATGTAGTTGCTTTAGTCTTCTAGGTGGTTAATTGGTTATTTATGGTTGTTAGGGAGTTGATATACCGTTTTTTTGCTATAAGGTGTTCTGAGTGGTTGCTAAGGAATTGCTATGTAGTTGCT
>JAUYWG010000066.1:327700-340066 GCA_034779775.1 Enteromius afrohamiltoni | reverse complement strand
ATTTGCCAAGATGTCAGGCGCTCTGGCTCCCGGAACACATTGGACTATGGTGGCTGGTGTCTCTATTTTCACGTTCCATACAATAGAATTGCCAACTCTTTCATCAGGTTTCCCAGTGGGTGCATCACTGAGTGGATGTTCTGATCGGAACGGAAGAGCGGTGTTTTGACCCGTGACTATGCCGTCTCAAAACCGCTGCACATCATAATTTAGCCAGTCTTGTGCGGTGCTGTTAATGAAGTCTGACGCAGAAGCACAGGGTCTAAATTCTTCCCCTCCGGCACACGTCAGGAATCTGAGAGACTTCAGGATCAAAGCAGGGAATGTAGAACAAACCCAATGATTGTGGAAATTTGTTCTGCAGATCCCAGAGGCGCTCACCTGGAGTTCAGGAAAACATCCGTCCAGACATCCAGTCCTTTACATGCTGCATATTATGTAATAAACATCTTTTCTTTTACCAGGGAAAGATCATAAACATCAGGTTTAAAAAAAAAAAACAAGCAAACTGCGATTTGTGTATTTCTTGTTTTCCAGTAAAGATTTCTAAACATTCTCAAATTATGATTTATATGCTTGAGAAGTGAAATAACTTATATTAAGTAATGTTTTCTACAAAAAAGTAGGTTTATGTTCTTAGAACAAGAACAAATATCTGTCAATTGTGTTAGAGCGTAATTCAGTAGGAAAACAATATTATGGGTTACACTTTATTTTGACTCCACTTTTGTTATTCTACTAACTATAAGCAACTTTGCAACTAATTCTCATTAATTTGTAACTACATGTCTACTAACTCTCAGAGTAGACTGGTTAGGGTAGGTTTAGGGTTAGTAGAATAAGGTGACATATACTTAGTTTCTGATAGTCAGTAAGTAGAATGTTGTGGATCCATTAAAATAAAGTGTTGGAAGATATTAAGCAGACAGTCTACTAATACTCTAATGACTGCTAGTTGACATGACTTGTTGTTAGTAGAATGTCAGAATTGACATGTTCTGACCTCATTCGCAGATATCTTTCTGGTTTTCAGCAAAAACTTGCACAATCTTGGTGTGCTTTTTCAAAAAACAAATCTTAAATCATTTTGCTTAAATTTATTAGTACTGGAAAATAAAACAAAAACAAAAAATATATATTTTTTCCTGTGTTGAGTCTTAATTTAAGTGCATTTATAAATTGACCTTTACATGCACTTGATGTTTCTACATCACTGTTTGTCGTTGTAAGATTTCTAAAGCTCGAGAGCCTCAAAGCGAACTGATTGAGGATGAAACACTTCTGCAGATGAACTTTGATGCTGAGCTTCAATCCAGGAGGAGAAATAATCAAAAACAGTTATATAACTGCTGTCAAGAGTTTGCACCGCGTCTCTCTCTCCTACAGTAAAGTTTTAGGCTTTTTGTTTAACTCACCACCATGCACCCCCGGTGTGGTTAGCAAACATTTCTCATTCTTTATTCACAGCCCAGTCAGCAAATGACATGTGACAGTCACAACAGCATATTTCTTATGGCCTGATGTCTTTAAATACCTGTATGAGTGCTGGGTTATTCTCAGGACACCTGTCAAGAATTTGAGGGAAATGTGGTTGTAAAACACTGAAAAGGTGATAAAAAATAGGCTTCTTTTTCAAAGACAGAAAAATAGTGCAAGTGATTTACAATAGATTTTTGATTTAATTTTGAAATGTTTTCAAAAAAAGGATTCTATTCCTAAACTGCTTCTTCCGTGGAATATGGATCACGAGCTGTAAATACAGGAAATTAGTCAGAATTATTAATATAAACACAGAATTATGGGAAAAGCTGAGACAGAAACATGGTGTACATCTCGCAGTTTAACTCTTACAATTCTGTGGCAAGAGAATTGTGAGAAAACAAAAATATGAGATGTAAATGGAGAATTGTGAGAAAAATTGCTGATGCTGAGAGGAATTGCAGCATCTAAATTCAGAGTTTTAGGGCAAAGAAGCCAGAATTCTTTGATGTAAATGCTAAATCCTGGGGGAAAACATTAGAAGTCAGAAAGTTCAGAATTGCGGGATGAAAAGTAGAGTTCTAGTGAAAAAAGTTAGAATTTTGATATGCAAATGCTAAATTCTGAGGAAAAAGTTAGAATTTCGGGATGCAAAATTTTAATTCTGGGGGGATAAGTCCGAATTTCAGGATCAAAATTCAGAATTCTGGGAATAAATTCTCGAAAAAAGGGCAGAATTGCGGAATGCTAATGTTGAGTTCTGGGATAAAAGTCAGAATTTTAAGATGCAAATGCTAAAGGAAAAAATGTCAGAATTGAAGGATTAGAAAATCAGAATTCTGAGGAAAAAATTTTAATTGCATGATAGAATTCTGGGGGGGAAAAAGTCAGAATTCCAAGATGCAAATGCTGAATTCTCGGGGAATAAGTCAGAATTTTTAGATTCAAATGCTGAATTCTTGGGAAAAAGGGCAGAATTTGGGATGCAAAAGCAGAGTTCTAGGGGATAAGTCATAGGATCTCAGACTTGTGGGATGCAAAAGCAGACTTCTAAGAGGAAAAGTTTGAATTCCGAGATGCAAATGCTGAATTCTGGGAAGAAAGTCAGAACTTGAGACTAACCGCAGAGAAAATCTTGCAGCAGGAAACACAGCAGTAAATGTGCTAATATTGAATGAGAGCTTGAAGGGATTTATGCATTAAAGCTAAAGTAGCTTCTGCATTAGCGTGTTTGCTTTAGTAATACAAACTCGTTTGTCAGTTGGCGTCATGCTGTTCTCCAGCAGCTCGAGCAAACAGACGTCCAGGCCTGTAAGGCTTCGGTTCTGAGCTCTGATTGGGTGATGTGTGACGGTGGACTGAAGCCAGGTGACTGAATGCGTTCGATCCTTCCTTCTATTTGTTTGCCTTCCTGCCTTTGTTTATTCTAGAGATTTCCTGTGCAAACGCAGCGCAACAGGATCGCTCTATTTCGGTGGAGAATTCGGTCAATTACATCAAATCCACTGAGCGCTTTATTTAATGGCCCCGCTTGAGCGAGGCTTTGTTTTTCTGCCAGGCTACGCTAAATCAAAGTGAGCTTTAAGCAAATATTTGTACGTTTTTTTTAGGGGACTGCCTCGAATGATTTATTCACACTGCTTAAAACAATTTTCTTCCTCGCTATTTTTGTCTTGTTTTACAATCTTTTGATTTACAGTAAATCAAAACACATTTACTTGAGATGCAAAAAGGTTTGTTTTCAGAAAAATGCATCACAATTAAGTGAGTTTTTGCTTAAAGAACAAACGCCTGCCTATTGGGTCAGAAAAAATAAATAATTTGGGCAGACATTTGTTCTTGTTTTAAACAATAACACTTTTTTAAATTATTATTTTAATTTTTTTTTTAAATATTAGTTTTTAAGCAAACAAGGCTTTTATATTATGATGTTTTTATATATTGATACATTATACAATTTATACATTGATCACCAATTATTTTCTCTTTTTATTTGGATCTTGATTAACTTAAATCCAACCTGATCTCACGGCAATTCATACATATTTTACTCGTACAAATTTATACGTTTTATTTTAAATTGTATGTATTTTACGGGATGCCAATTCGTATGAATTTGTATGAATGACCTAAACATAACCCCGCACCTTAACCTACCCATCACGTGGTTTTGGACAAAGCGTATGAAATCGTACAAGTGAGGTCATACGAATTAGTACGAATTGGCACAAATTTGGCACCTCGTACGAATTGCTCGTGAGACTGTGTTGCTTAAATCATAAGATCTGGATTCATATCAAACAAGGAATCAGTCTGTGTACATCTGTGTAAAAAAAAAAAAAAGTTTGCATTATAAAAAAAATATATATTTGGTGTAAATATATTGTAATTTTGCTATAAAGTCTTGTTTTCTGAAGAAGAAATGGATTGAATATGTTCTTCTAATGGCACAAACACAAGGCACAGACTCATTGTGGAAGATCTGAATGCCATTATCTTTGAGCCAAGAGCCTGTTTCACACCGGAAACCTAAAAAAGCTGAAAAACTGCTTTAGACTTCCACTGAAAGAGCAAATCCATCCAGAGAAGAAGGAGGAGCAGAATCCCGGCAGGAGATTAAGAACTTGTGCTGGTTCTCCGCTGGGATGTTCGGAAGTGGTCCGCTGCAAAACCGCATCTTTGCCTAATTAGCAGAGTTTGTTGGAGCGCTTAGCCAGCAGGAGACAAACTGAGCTTTCAATCTTGTTTAAGGATTAAACGCTCGGTCCACACGTCATGAGTGGAAGTTCTCGCTCACGCTCTCTCAGGCCAGTGTGTCATTAACACAAATGTGCTCAAGAGATTCACGCTCCTGCTGACTGACCCATGCTAATCCTTCATCTAAAAATTCATTATTCTACCATGAAAGTGAAATATTGTGAAGGTTAACCTACAATAACCTTTAGACAACGTTTGGAGAACGTTTTGCTTCTATTCATAATCGCTGGAGCAATGTTTTGGAATTTAAGAAATAAAGATTATTAAAGAAAGAAAAACTACAATCTGCCAATTGGGTCAGTAAAATAAACTTTATATGAACGTTTATTTTTTCGACCCCAATGAAGAGTTATTGTGTTAAGCATAGTAAGTAATCATGCACTTATACAAAGGAGAGGTTAATATTTTAAACAGATGAGGGCAAACTGAGACTCCTTTATAGCTGTAGGTCAACAGTTCTCTCATTTGTGTCTGTTTTTGTATTTTCAAAGTCATTCTGGGTGAAAAATCTGAGATAAAGTTAATGCTTTGCCATGATGGGCTATGAAAACACAAAATCTGCGCAATAAATTTTTTGGCTCTAAACATGCTCTGCTTATGGTGGGAACGTTCATCTCAAATATCCAGCGTCTGACGACATACAAAACATTGGCGTGTTATGATGTGGTTTATGTATAAATTTGTTACTAGTCCTTCTCCTGCCGCAGAAGCCCATAAATCTGAAGATAAATTACACAGTACACGGAAAGTCCATTACAAAGCAGTGTAAGTGGAGGCCATTGCTAGTTTACAACTCAATCATGTTGCTGAAAGCATTTTTACGACCCTCGGCCATAAATATTGGGGCAGATAAAGCGTAGATAAGCCACAGAGAAGGAGTAGATAAGAGCGAGTGCGACGGGCCGGTTCGAGGCTAATGGTTTAGCATGTCTTCAGGCACACTTACCGTGGTAAATCAGGTCTGAAGATATCTGTGAGAACAACAGGATTGTTTTTCGGAGATCTCCTGTGAAACTCAAGCCCCTTACCAAAAAGTACTATACTTCAAGCATATTTGATTAAAGTTCAGGTATTTACTTTATGTAATATCAGTGTGCTAGTGGTATACTTCTACTTCTGATGGACATGTTTAGGAAATGCACACACCTGTCTATATGATTAAGCAGTGCGTGTCAGAGCACAAACCCCAAGCCATTAAGTCTGAGGAATTGTCTGTAGACTTCTGAGACAAGATTGCATCGAGGCACAGATCTGGAGAAGGGTACAGAAAAATTTTCCATCATTGAAGTGTCACAGAAGCATGTCATGTCAACCTTTATGGAATAAGTTTGGCACATCCAGGACTTGTTGACGTCCTGCCAAGCTGGTGACCATGAACCTGATGGTCCTTCTAGTTGATATCTGCAGATGGGAGAAACTACAGAAAGACGAACATCACTGCAGGACTCCAGCGATCAGTGCTTTATGGTGCATGGCCAGACCCAATCCTCTCCTCAGTGAAGACCCATGAAAACACACTTGGACCCTCAGACTCTCTGGTCTGATGAAGCTCAGTTCTAAGCATCATGTATGAAGGAAACCAGCTCTGCTCATCGCCTGCAGAGTACCATCCCAAAAGTAAAGTGGGCTTGTGCTGTAAGGCTGTTTTTTAGTAGCAGAGACTGAGAGACTCAACAGGGTAGAAGAAAAGCTCAATGCACCAAAATATTGAGCCTTGATGAAAACCCAGTCAAGAGCATTCAGAATCTCAGACTTCCAACAGGACAATGACCCTAAACACACAGCAAGAGTGGCCTATAGACAACTCCTTATACTTGAGTGGCCCAGAAACAGCCTGGGCTTTGAATCCAATCAAATATTTCTGGAGAGACCTGAACATGTGCATCTGCCACCATCCAACCTGACACAGCTTGACAGGTGAAGAGAATAATGTTGAGCAAAGCTTGTCGCATCACAACCCAAAATATTTGAGGCTGTAAGTGCAAAAGGTTCTTTAACAAAGTATTGAGCAAAGGCTGTGGATACTCATGTATGTGTGATTTTTATTTTTAATACATTTGCAAAAGATTTCAAACAAACTTTTTTATGTTGACATTGTAGAATTTTAGAGGGAATAGTGAATTGAAACCAATTTGGAAAAATGCTGTAATGTAACAAAACAAGGAAAAAGCGAAGCGCTGTGATATTTAAGTGGGGGAGTTGGGTACTTAAGTAATTTTAAGTCAATAACTGCATCAAGAGCTTGCATGAAAACAAGAGGCTGGATTCACTGCATGAACCAATCACATCCAATCATAACCGATCATTTAAAACTATAGAGTGATGATGACATATCCTCCTCTGTCATAATTTTCCCTATTTGTCCTCAATTACCCCCCACTAAACCCTCTTCAGGCTAAGGGGTCTCTGTTAAAAGTCAGTGGGCTGAGGGGAGCCAATTCTCCACTTCACAATGTCACTTTATAAAAACATATGACTTTTATACTTTGTTAAGTTATAAAAGTTAAGTTAATAATTAAGTTAATATAATTTAATTATACTATTTGTATTCCCGTGGTATTCCCGTGGTGGTAATCACTACAGTAAACATATTTTAATAATGTGTGAAAAAACTGACCTAGTAAGTTGCAATCAAGGTGTATTGCATGTGTTTTAAATACAAAGTTAACTGCGCGTGTTATACAGTTTACTCTTAGTAACTGAATGATTGCACAACTTAAAAGTTCAATTAAAAATAGCATAACTAAAAGCATAACCAAAAAGACGATACTGGCCATTAAAAGCATCGTTATCTCATCAGAAAACAGACATCCCTAATACACGCTGTTAAAGTAGTGCGCGTCTGTGCGCGCTCACGTGACGCACGTCGGTGTGACTGCGCGCAGGAGGAACCCAAACCTCCTCAACACGCTCTCTCAAAAACACACTCATTCCTGCTCATCTGTTGTGTGTGTGTGTGTGTGTGTTTCGCCTCAGATATGCGGTTTAAAGCTCTGGATCAGCAGTGACCGACGCCAATGAGCGCGCACGCGGATCTGCTCTGCTAATAATCAGGATCTGGGCTAGAAAAGGGATTTTTTGGGGGTCGAAATATAAGGGTAAGTTCTGGCTTTTAATAAGCGTGTGAAAGACTGAAGGGTTGAATCTTTAGTTTTTGTGATATTCCGAGAGGCGCTTGAGTTATTAGACGCGTTTGAATGCGGAGAAACTTTGAAAAAAGGCTCAAAGGAAAAGTGTCCCAGGAGCTTCTGCTCTATTTCTAAACTCGTTTTCCAGGTCATTCTTTAAAAAAAAGGGATAGACGCTGTTTACGAAAGCTTTTCTCGCATGTGTGTCCAAGAGTTTGGACTCAGCTGTGCCTGTCACTTCAGTGACAACTGCGGGTTATCTGCCATCTCCAGCTCGACCAGAAGCGTTTTGATGGTAATCTTCAGAATTTTCCATTAAGTTCCTCAAGGGCTGCTCCTCATGCTTTTTACTTCACGTCACTGATCAGTATCGCAGTCTTTTTATAGACGCTCTGAGAAATAAAGGTATCTTCAGCGGTTGCATCATTGATTGCACAGAAGGCTCTTTATAGTGGAACATGTTTATTAAAATAGTCTTGACACTAAGAAAAACATGGATCTTTTAAGAACTGTTTCATGCAAGGAACTAAAAATGTTTTTTTTTTATGGAATCTGGAGTGCTGAAGGCTTCATGAAGAACATCTATGGAACTTTCCATTGCATAGAAGGTTCTTAATAGTGGTTCTTTAGATCCTTCATGCTATAGAACCAACGGAAAATGAACTGAAACATCCATAGTGGGAGAAGTTTCTTGAGTTTCTATGAAATGAATGGTTCTTTTAAGAACTGTTAGGTTCTTTGGATAACCAAGAAAGGTTTATTGATTTATAGTGACCGTGACCATCAAAACACTCACCCATAAGCCATATGTTGACAAAAAGTACATTCTCTCAACTCTTTGAGATCCAAAGACGTCCCATTTTTTAAAGTTCTGAACTCAAAATAACTTTTAAATCCATCATGTGGTTTCTGAAGACTTATAAAGAGCATAAATCATATGGACTACTGATTATATAACTTTTGTGGTACTTTAATGTTATTATTATTAACTAGATTGTCACAAGTTCATCATTGCATTTGCATTTGTTTATGAATCTGATTGCAAAATAGCTTATATATGGGTTCGTTGCTCGTGTAAATCCACCATACAGCTACTGAAGGCTTGGAATATAGTGCATAAATCATATGGACTGCTATTATACAACTTTTGTGGTGCTTTTATGTTATTTTTAGCAGCTAGATTGGATGTAAATAATTGCATTTGAATTTGTTTATGAATCTGAATGCAATATAACCTGAATTTGGGATCGTTCATCATGTAAATCTATCATATAGGCTTGAATGTTTGTGCTTTATGAGGCATGGACTGGAAAAACGGGCTGAATGTTCATTTTTCCGTGAACTATCTGTTTGTTCAATCCGTTTTACCGCAGTTGGAGCCAGAAGGGAAGTTGAAATCAGATTGAGCGCGGTACAGTAGGAGTTTATCTTCACTGATATCTATGACAGCAGTCACAAAGCCGTTTGCTCTGGTGCCAGCTGGCAGAGATAGGGCCTCACAGGGGGAGCACAAATGTCAACAGGACTCAGTTTCCATATGGAGATGTGTTCACCAACACCAGGCTTCTCGTCTGAAATGAAATCGAGTCTTCAGGAGAATCTGACAGGTCTGTTGATGTGTCCTTGAAATAATTATTGGTCAGTAAGTGATCTTTGATTTGAGCTTGAGTTCTAAAAAGTCTGTGAAGCCTTGATGGTTTTACACTTGAGGTATTTGAGATGGTGGCGCTCTCTAGTGGTGGTGTGAGGAGGCACATGAGGGTATGTTTAGTGACCGACTGAGGTCAAGAATGAAGAAAACTTGTTTTAGTGGGGCTTTTCTACTTGGAGAAAGTGCTTTTGGTTTTCCACCAGGCCCATAGACTTCCAGTGATTTAACATGACTCAGCTTCACAACTTAAGATGAATCAACAAGACAAGAGAAACCTGGAAATATGAGCACGACTCTTTTCAAAAGTGTGATTTCTAGACCTGGAGAAGTCACAAAATGAATCAGATCTTTGGATATCTAAATAATGAATATAATTCTGAAATTAAATTGTTTTAGGCAGGTTTTGAATATAGTTGTGGACAAAAATGTGACTTACAATCATTTTGCTTCCAAACTTGAAATGTTAACACATAAATAATTATTATTTTATTTAGCTTATTATTTTTTATTATTATTTTATTTTTGTGCTTTTTTTCTTACAGTCTTGGAAAACCTGCAACTAACCCTAATTTTAAAAGTGTGATTTTTATTTATGTTTTATTTTTTTAAGACCTGGACAGAAATCAATGACTTTTTATATATTTTTTAGCATTTTCATAATGAATACACATTTCTGTAGTTATAACAAGATCGAAAGTATTTTATCAGGTAAAAATTTTGAATTTAAATTTAAAAAAGCTTTTAAAACTTTTGGAATTCTGAAATGTATTTATTTTAATTAGTAATATTTTATATTTTATTTTGACTTTTAAAATATTGCTGTGGACAAAGCTTTTAATAACTTAAAGTTAATTTAAATCAAGAATACCTGGGAAAAGTCAGGGAAAATAATAAAATCTTATAACTGAGTGCTTAATTTTTATTACAAATATACATGTGTATATTGGTATTGGGTATTTATGTAAATGTATAATTATTATTATTAAAATAATATCTATACAAATATATTAAATATTTGTTATTTTTTTTAAATATAAAAAACTTCTGGAACTCTTAAACATTTAATTACTTCCACTGCATTATTTGGTGCGTTCAGTTGATTTCTTGTTTTATAAGGCAACATGTCCGAGAAAAAGTATATAATTTTAATTTTTTCCAGCTATTAGAAAAATAATAGCAGTTTTCTGCCACTAATATGATATTTTAGAACCGCAGATAGTCCAAATAACAGCTTTTCTCCTTTTTTTCCGTTGCTCAGAAACACTTGGCTCTTTCTCCTGTCGTGTAGAAGTTGTGTGTTTGATTCTCTGCTATGATGGTGTTAATGTGTGTGTTTGGCGTGAGATTACAGGGCTGTCTCTTGTATACAGACGGAGTGTTCGGTGGGAGTGTATGTGGCTCCTCGTGCCGGTGAGTGTTGATTTAACGTCTCAAACACAGAGCGCCGCTTGTGTCCAGCTGAACCAATCACAGCTCTGCAGGCTTCTGTAGAGTCGCCTGAACTCCTCGAGTACGAATAACAGCGGCTTTCACGAACAGACGGCGGGACCGCTGAAGCATTCGATGGGATTTATGGGATGAACAGCACGGCCAGAGGGAATGTGAGGGCGTTTGTTAAGTAATGGTGGAAACTAAATCATAATCATGTTTTCATTATGAATGTTAATTTGGTTTATGCGCATTATATGTTGGTGAAGAATCATCTGGAAATGTGTTGATGCAGATAGTTTATATAGATATACAAACAAAACATAGATTATCTACGTTAATCTGCATGCTTTTTGGAATAAATGCGTGGGTGCGTATGTGTATGAATGCGTGTGTGTGTATAAACAAAAAAAGCCTCTTGAATGATATATTGGATTCTTTCAAGAATTTTTTCTAAATTTAAATCATTGAAAATGTATTCCTGTTTCTTTTTTTATTATTATTCTGTTTACATACTCACCAAACAACATCAATCATTTAAATAGTTTGAAAGCCATGTGTTTTTTGGGGGTGAAATAAAATAGAACATTATCATTTACAGTCAAAAAACCTAAATGTGAAAATGATCTATTTTACATTCAGGTCACAAGTGATAAAAATGGAAGTGAATGGGTGCCATCAGAAGGAGTCACAATAATCCACAGCACTCCAGTCCATCAGTTAACATCTGGAGAAGACATTAAGATGTTATTAACTCAAATATGAGTCCATAATTCATAATGACTCTGCCACCAGTGAAAAAAGTCCATCTCCTGTCGCCTCTCACATCAGAATCCAGACAGTTTAGAGATGTTTTGGACTGTTTTGATCTCCTGATTCAGACCAGAACACTTTTTCACTGGAGGAAGAGTTATTATGGACTTGTCTTAATGATGGATTTGTTTCAGTTTTTGTCTTCTCAAGACATTCACTGATAGACTCTCGTTCTGACGGCACCCATTCACTTCCATTTACCTATGAGACAGTTATGCAATTTCTCCAAATCTGCAGGAGAAACAAGCTTCGACAGCTTGAGTGAGTTTGGCTGAATGATTCAGTTAAATATCATGTTTCTCTCGAAAATATGCTAGATTATGAAAATAAAATGCATTTCATGTTGACTTTAATCAGCTAAGGTTATCACGAGCGAGTGATAAAAGCCTCATTAGCCGTGATTTCTCGAGGATTACTTGGCAGTGAAAAGTCAGATTTGTGTTCAGCCTCATTAGCACAGGATCAATCCCAGACTGATTGTGTTTGGCTGCGGCGAGCGGCCGGGATCCTGCTGTCGCCGACACATGCTAGGCATTATTCTGCTCAGATTACAGCCTGCTCTCTTATTCATAGCGTGTGCTGCATGATGCAGCGGATGTGGATATTTAGGCCTCCCTGCCAGCTAGAATTGTGGGAAATAATGAACAGGCTGATTCGTTTGACTGCCATGTGTTGAGTTAATCTGTTCTTCTGTGCGTGTTCGTACTGTATGAGGCTTCCTGACTGTGTGTTTGATGGAGGATGTGGCGGGGGGAGGTCAGAGGTCACGCTACAGGTGGGTCAATATTGACAGAGTGACACAGTGAGGACTGTGTGTGTGTTCAGACAGACGGATGGACGGAGGTGATCAAAGAGCAGGAGTTTGTTTTGAAGACTCACACTGTCTTCCTGCTCAAGACTGAAAAAAAACATTAGAACAGCAGAAAACCAGATGTACACACACAGAGTCATACACACTAACATACACACACTCATACTCACTCACACGCATACACACACAGAGTCATACACACTAACATACACACACTCATACTCACTCACACGCATACACACACAGTCATACACACTAACATACACACACTCATACTCACTCACACGCATACACACACA
>JAUYWG010000066.1:307533-326003 GCA_034779775.1 Enteromius afrohamiltoni | reverse complement strand
ACTCACACGCATACACACACAGAGTCATACACACACTCATACTCACTCACACGCATACACACACAGAGTCATGCTTACTAACACACACACACTCAAAGTCGAGCTTTACACATTTTTTCTTTGTGTGTGTATTTCAGTTTTAGTAAATTTAGCACATGACGTTAAAGGACGTGTTTGTGTTTATGGAGTGGAAGCTCACTCTTCATTGATTCACACTTGAATTTGGATCAAAAGGTTGTGAACGGCTGACCTTTAGGCTCAGTAAAGTGAAATATAACTCAGGGCACATGAGGGGGCTGGTTAGCAGCAATCAGACCTGCTTCTAAAGGACCTCTATGGGACCAGAGGTCAAAGGTCACAGTCCATCACACCTCTGTAACTCTTAACCATTGCCACGGTCAGTCCGTGTGTGTCGCCGCGACAGGTCAAATTCATTACGAGCCCCATTTAATGATGCTGACGGTGGTTTAGAGGGGGACTGTGGGTAGTTCAGACCGTACATGAGACAACATCTGCATCAGAAGAACCTCGTCAGAGATCTGAGGAAGTTTGGGAGGTTTCAGTTCAAGGCTGTAATTCAGGGCCTCTTTTTCCTCTTGGTTTTGTCTTTACTGCTTCCCTTAATGATTTAAACACTGCCCAATTAAGAGTGTCTCCGCTGCAGCGTGAAGTGTGTGCTTTAATGACTTCATGTGCTCAATTAAGTGTGTATGATGAAGCACTTCTCCCAGGAATCTTAATGAGCCCACGCTGGGAAGAGGTCAAACACTTCAGAAAAAGACTTTTCCACCTTTTTTTTGATGCTTAGCTGAATGTTTGTTACTGATATCACTCATGTAGCAGTGAACCTCAGGAAAACATTTTTTGTATTCACATTTATTCTGAGTGGTTTTAAAATGTTAAATGAATTTAAAAGAGCATAAATTGAAAGCATTAATACAAGTATGACCATGCTGTTTATATACTTAACATATATATATATATATATATATATTATGTATTCATATTTTTTTATAATTTAAATATATATATTATATACCATTTTATATATATATAAAGCTTGAGAGCATCTGGTCGTCTTGCTGCTGTTCCAGCAGATGATCTGAATCAGACTGTAAGTTACTGTGTTTTGTAAGTAAACTGTTACATTGTCACTAAACTGTCATCACAAACCCTGCTCGACCTCGCTGCCCTCTCTGACCGGGTGTGTGTGTGTGTGTGTGTGTGCAGACGGTCATTGTGTGCTTCTAGTGGCTTCTATAAAGCAGCTTCCTGCTCGTAACACCCCGGGGTGCTGCTGTGTCCAGCCCCTCTTTGTTCACATCAGCTCTGTTCCTGACGGAAAGAGACTCTGTAGATTTAAACTTTTCTACATCTCTGCATCAAATGACGCTTACTAATGAAAATGAGCCGGAGTTTCCCAGACAAACTCTGATATATGTTTGACCAGTCTCGTCTGAAGTTGTTTTAGGCTTCATGTAGATAACATAGTGATCATTGGTTGGACATTTAGGTCAAGGGGGGAATTGTTTGTATGATAAAGCCAACATTAATTATGTTTTTTTAGGAGATCAAACATCTGCTAAACTCCAAATTCATGTTTGAGTTTGAATACATATATGTTAACATATATTAACATTTTTATATTTGAAGAAAACTGTTTAGTACTTTGTGTTTTTGTAATTATTATTAGTCTTTCATGTCTTATTTTTTAAATTTTTTTTTCAATGTCTATATCTTTTATAAATTTTTTATTTTTAAATATATATATTATAAATTAACAATATACATACATTTATACAGACAAAATAGGCCTTTTTCAGTTCAGTTGAAGCTTATATGAAATTAATGTTAGGTCAAAGGTTACTGGCAAACCTTAAGATGGTCAACCAAGGATGACTTTTGTATTCTTCACTCAATAAATGTATTTGTGTGAGCGTCTGACCGGCGTTTGACAGTGATAATCTCTCTAAGTCAATATCAGACCGCAGCAGTTGACCTCTCGCTATTCTTTAGGATCACGGCCATTGCTTTTTACAGTAGGATAACAGTGTTTTATTGTTCTTTATGGCCGTTTCTTTGTTAGGCCTGTGTTCTGATAACGGCCATTGGCAGGTCATTAAAGTCCCAGAACAGCCTCGTTTTTATGATAAGGAGTGGACACAACTGAGGTCTATCTGCAACAATAGCTGCTAACGGTCATAAATAGCAGCCATACTCAGGGCCATCACTCCGGTCTGACCCTCAAGGACCAGCCCCCAAAGCATGCTGGGATATATCTAGAGCCAATACACACAGCCATCAATCCATTGCCATTGAATCATCAATCAATTGTAATGTTAATTTTGTATTAAAATATCTAGGCCTGAGATTGAATATCATTTAGATTTACTCCGTTTTAACATAAACTCATAAACTTAATAATGCATATCTGTCAGTCATACAGAAATGAAACTGGCCAGATTTTTGTTTTTGTAATATTGCTAATAAACTTAATGTGTTTTAAACAAACAGTTTACATGTTTATTATCAAGAAATCCAATTTAATACTGCTTGTTCCACAGCTAGACATAATTTAACTGATTTTTATATTTTTAACTAAATAAGTTTTATTTTCACATTTTCATTCCAAATAAAATCTTTTATTTATTTTTTTCTATTTATAATTTTTTCATTTAATTTATGTGTGACTAACCAATATGCATTATGTTTATTAATTTGTTTATATTAAAACAAAATGTGTGTAATCAAAATGTTTTTTTTATCTGGTCTGTTTGGCTTTTTGGTTAAATTAGTAAATTCTGAAAGACATGCCATTTCAAAACAGGTGTTTACATATTAGTATTTATGACAAAATTTCCAAATAATTTCAAATTATTAATATTTTTTCTCATTTTTTTACCTTTCTCTTTATTTGTTATTTTATTTTAATCGAAATATTAAAACATTTGATTAGTTTTCCATGGACAAATTAATTTACAGTATTTTAGTCTTGTTTTTTAAATCAAAATGCATTTAAATTAATTATTAATTTTTTCAGTCAAAAATAAATATAACATAATAAATAAATATCACATATTTCCCTGATTTACTAAATGTACCCACTATATTGTCATTCAGTGTAATAATAATGTCAACAAAAAAATTTTTATGACACAATAAAAGATGAATTACTTTCATCTCATATACTAATTAGTTGTAACTTTTTTCCTTTAATTTGTCACTATCCTCACTTTAATGGCAAAGCTATATGTCTACATGTACTGGTTTAACGGTCTGCTACAGGAACACAGTCATCCATGTGATAATTAGCCCACATTAAGAGACTGAATTTAGGACGCTGTCAAATATGGGTCAGTCCTTTGGGGCCCGAGTCCTGTGAGCGCCTGGAGATGGTGTTAAAGCGTGAGTGTGTCAGGACACGCCGGGTCTGTTTTACTGCCCAGAGTCTGGAGCCAGGTGTGAGGTGCTGTTTAAATCGCTGTGACCATGAGATTTACGACCCCTCTTGTGCTTAGAAAGGATCCTGGGTCAGGGATGTGTGACTCGTCCTGTTTTATATTGCACTGGAATCCTTGTTCAACCCTGAACTGTGAAACAAGAGTGAAGGCGCAGCGGCGTGATGGATCGGTCTATTTCAGGGTCATCCTGAAAACCAGGACAGATAGAGTGCTCATGTGAAGGGCTCTTCTCTAGGCTTTAGGGAAACCTTCGGTATTTTTGGCTCAGGAGTTCGTATAAATGACTTCATTCAGATCCGGCAGTGTTTGCGGCGGTCGCTGACCTGGGATTGGACTCGGTACAGCTCATTTATCAGATGCTTTCTTGCTCAATATTGCTCAAAGTGCCTCACAACAACAGAAATATTTTCAGCAGAAAATGATAATCATTTTTATCCAGTCTATATGCGGTTAAATTTATGGCAATTCTGAGCCGAAAAATGGCATTTTAGGACAGACATGGATGCATATTTAAGATTTTACATTTTAAAGACTTGTTTTGTGAGAAGTTGTTTTTGCTCAAAGTTGTCGTCAAATATTGGCCAATGGGGTCGGAAGATCCAAATGAACCAAAACCTTTATATATAAAACCAAAGGTTTGATCTATTTCCGGGAGGAAATTTACAAAATATGTTCACGGAACTTAATTGACCCATACATTGTATTGCTCTCTATTGCTACAAATATACTTGCTGATGACTGCTCTGTGCTCTAGGGTCACATTTGTGGCCTGCATGAAAGACAATGTGGTTGAAGTGACTTTTTCCAGTTTCTCAAGCTGTGACCTTGTATAGAGAACCAAAAATGTAGCTGTTAGTTTCATCAAAGCACCTCTGAAAGCCAATTATCATCCGTTTGACCCTAAAGCAATTCCATTTCCATCTACAGTCAGACAGTGTGGAATTGAAATGCCATTTTTCAGTATGTGACACAAGGTTTCAAATGCATGAAAAGCGTCTTGGTGAGTCAGAGGGTTTGTTTATCTTTCGGCGAGCCACTAATACGAGGGGGTACGAATTCCCTCTTCCTCTTTGTTTCACACACAAAGGGCTGTGCTTCGTACAGGCTCCTGCTGTGTTTGCACCTCTGTGGCCTTGAAAGCAACAATGGCGTTGTCCTCCAAAAAAACCTTGGTGAGCACCATCCCATTACCACCCAACCCCATCCCCCCTTTTATTCAAAACAGTGGTCGTAAAAAGCTTAGTGAGAATTCACAATTTGATATCTATGGCAGCCTGTTTCCACAAGTGAATAATAATAAAAAAAAGCTTACTGCTTTTTATCTCACAAATTCTAACTTTTTTTCTCAAAGTCATAATTGCAAAGTAAAGTCAGATTCAGAGTAGAGTCAGAATTGTGAGATTAACAGTAAAGTCAGAATTTGCCAGATACAAGGTCAGAATTTTTGAGATATACAGTAAAATCAGAATTTTTGAGATATACAGTAAAATCAGAATTTGTGAGATATACAGTAAAATCAGAGTTAGTGAGATACAAAGTCAGAATTGCGAGATATACAGTAAGATCAGAATTTGAGAAATACAGTAAAATCAGAATTTGTGAGATTTACAGTAAAATCAGAATTTGTGAGATATACAGTAAAATCAGAATTTGTGAGAGATACAGTAAAATCAGAATTTGTGAGATATACAGTAAAATCAGAATTTGTGAGATATACAGTAAAATCAGAATTTTTGAGATACAAATTCAGAACTGCAAATTTGTGTTCTGCAATTCTGAGAGAAAAAAGGCAGAATTGTGGAATAAAATGCCTAGGTATAGGCATAGGTTAGATTGAGTTTTTTTGAGAAAACGACAATTAGGATGAATTTAAGCCACAGTTGTTTGGTTTTGACAATGGGAGCCAACATCACTGGCCAATTAACCAAGCTGTTGAATCTGACACTTTTTCCACACCCCAAGGGAAGTTATCATTTCATGAGCACAAAGTTGTTGGTTTGTACCTCACCCATTACGGTAGCAAAAAAAGACTACCCTGGGTAGAAGAATCTAGTTTCATAACTTCCTCAAGCTTCCCTCATTCAGGAAACCAAGGCCTGGTCCTCCTGGACGGAGAGCAAACTCTGGGCTTTGTTTGTTTAAACAACAGGAAGGTCTTCACCTTTAGCACATTCCAGAGGAAATTAAGGCAGAATGAGGTAAACTCTCTCTTTCTAGGCAGGACCCTGAGGTTTTTGGGTCAGCTGACTGTACGGCTCTCATTTCCATTCTTTAAGGCGTGCGGTTGCAGTCATCATCATTATCCAGCTGTGTTCATTCAAAGAACTCCTGTAGGTTTGTTTTTGTGTCACATCTATGAAGGAGAAGCCTCATTCCTCTGAGTCTCCTGGTGGTTTGGCAACTGTGCGGACTTCAGAAGTAGCTTTCCAAAAAAGTGTATTTCCCCATATGCTAACATCAAAACACATTGGTATGGAAGTGGATTGATAGGGACAGCCTTTTTGATTTGCATGTAAAATGCTCTATAAGGTACCATGTGGATTCTTTTAGTTGTTGTGGTCTGGACCCGCTGTTGACTTGAGAAGTTAAAGAGAGATGTTTGACTGAAACAGTATTAATGCATGAAGGGCTACTGCAGCTAAATTCAATTCATAAACACTTATTAGTGATCTGTCTGTTGTTTTTGCTTAAAGTGCCAAATGACAAAATAAGGTATTTTGAGGTATTTTTAGTAGATGATGATAGAAATAGTTTTTGTAGCTGTCTATTTTCGCTTTAGAATAAATATTTAAATATGAATGTTTATGAAATACTTTTTACAGCAAAGTAATTTTCTCGCTCAATAATTTTGTAAATTTTTAAGATTAAAAATCTAAACATTTAAAAAGAAAAAATCTGAATAAATATTTACTGGAGATGTCTTGTCTTTTAAAGAATTGTTTAAAATTAAGCAAATTTATGATAAAATTAAGAGAAAGTATGATCCAGTGGTGTCTAAAAAAATAAGCTTATTTTTCCATTGAATTAATCTCATTCTTCTGAACCCGTCGGTGCATTTTATTTTCAAACAAACACCTAACATCGATTAGATGGAGAAAAACTGGACATCACTAGTAAATATTTTATTCTGTTATAACAATAAATTCACTATTTTATTCTATTATAACAATAAATTCACATACACATTGTTATGTATACATTTATGCATTCACTTCTTATTTTAAGCGTCTTGGGTTTAAAAATGTGTACTG
This sequence comes from Enteromius afrohamiltoni, assembly GCA_034779775.1. Classification (NCBI taxonomy): domain Eukaryota; kingdom Metazoa; phylum Chordata; class Actinopteri; order Cypriniformes; family Cyprinidae; genus Enteromius; species Enteromius afrohamiltoni. The sequence goes on along the minus strand of JAUYWG010000066.1, from coordinate 319,291 downwards.
GAAAATGCTGAGGAAGAACATGTTTAATGTTAATTTGAGCCCTTTAGTTTCCATTTTCAACAACAAATGACTCCATAAGACCAGATCTTGATAACATTGACATGACATTTAAGAAAGAACATGAGTGATTTGTTGGGTGTTTTCACACTTGAGAAGGAAAAAAACCAGTTGCTTTAGAAACCCGAGGAAGGGTTGTATGAAACTGACCACTGTTGTTCTGTGTTTGAAGTGAAGGGGGTTTGGTTTAGAGGGTCCGGAGCCCACGCTGAGGGCCGAGCTCTGGTTTTTGGGGGAGTGGCTCTAAAGGACTGCAGTAAATGGAAGAGCCATCTGCTGGAGTTGCTCTCCAAACTCTCGACTGTACACGTCGTGCACGAGAATTACGAGACCACGTCTGCTTTGGATTTAGATGGGATGAGGCTCAAACTGAGAACATGTAACACAGGACTTTTGGCGAACACGGTTTACTTTGGAAAGTGTTGAACAGGTTGAAGACGTTGCTGAGAGAGAAGGTAAGCTCACTGTTGGGTTTTTGCATTGTATATCACAGCATATCAAGTCTTTCCTGCTGGGGCTTGGAGCGAATCATTTAACCTATATTTTGCAGTCTCACGTCCTACTTCTAGTTATATTTGGAAGCTTTTATAAACTTCTCAGATCTGGGTCTAATTGTACTATAGGTGCATGGTCTGTTGAAAAGAAAAAGGATTCAGAGAGGTGTGTTGTGGGTAAATATCAGACGCTTGCAGTCATCTGGCTCCAGCGGGTCAGAACGCAGGTGGTCTTCAGTCTGTTGGGACAAGCCTTGAAACCATTTGGTCCTGGAATAACACTCAAGTTCTTCAAAGCTTGGCCAAAAGTTTGGGAGGATCACCCAAATGCTCAAAAAAAAAGAGTCAACACTGCCATCCTTCCTGTTTCCAACATCTAGTATTCTCTGATGGTCCTATTTAATTTTTGTATGATTAGAGCATTTTAATGGGAAATACATTAATAGATGTGTTTTTCAGATACGTAGCAGTTGTATGTCTTTTGGGGAATTGGGTAGTAGTAACTAGTTACCGTAATTGTTACCGTGTCTATTTGGCTAATTAACAGAAGTGTACAGTTCTAATGACAATCTTGTCAATGCAGACTAAATTTTTAAATGTTTTACATTATTTTCTTTGGGTAATGAATTTTGAGTCACCTAAATATTTTAAGTGTTAAAAGGTGCTGTAATTTAATATATATATTTAAAGTAATTCTCATTTGCCATCATTAAATTGCATAATTTATAATATGTTAACCCTGAAGTCAAAAATACATTGGATGGGTCGAAATGATCCATTTTTCTTTTATGCCAAAAATCATTAGGATATCAAGTAAAGATCATGTTACATGTCACTGGTAATATATCAAAACTTAATTTGGACAACTTTAAAGGCACCCTTAGATTCCAGGTTTCCAAATAGTTGTATCTCATCCAAATATTGTCCTTCAGTATCCTAACAAACCATATATCAATGGAAAGCTTATTTATTCAGATTTCATATGACCCTTATGACTGATTTTGTGGTCCAGGCTTACATATATCAGTATTATTTTGGCTCCACTGTATCTGTGATTTATTGGCACTAGTAAAAAAAAGAGCTCTGATTAATTGCCCATATGATGATTTTAGTTCCAGCTTAAGTTTTAGTTTGCTGTAGTACTAAACAAGTCTAGTACTACAGCAGTGTTTTTGGAAGTGACATGTCTTAACAAATGCCTGTATTTGTTGGATTTAAGTCTTATTACTGGCACAACAGCCGTGGAGAGAAACTCCTCGTTTGCGGAGCACAGGAATGGCTCACATCGTCTGCCAGTTCTGCTGTTCTTCACATTAAACCCAAGACAGATCCAGCGCTGGCTCAGATCTGGACCGGGCCAAATCAAACAGGTCCTGACGGGCCGAACTAATAGAGCCGTATCTGTGCCAGCGGATCTGCCGAGCTGGCAGCAATATGAACATTTCCACATTTACTGGGCTTGTTTTTACACACGCACACACCATTCATAATCATCTCATCAACCGCATCATTTTTAATGCATCTATAATTCTGACTAATGTAGCTGAGAAAAATGAGATGTGTCAGATTATGGTCTCATTATAGAAAACTAACTAATATTATGCTTACAGTAATGGAACCTGGGTTAACACGTGCTATTTCTGTGAGAACTGCAGGTTAACAGTTCTAACGTTGTGGAAATGGACTAATCAAGATATGGTTTGTTGGGCCTTGACCTGGTATTCTCAGAATGCACACATGCAAATGATTCTGTCAGAGCGCTCATTTGCATTGTGTTGAACAATGCAGTCGTATGATTATCATTAGCCTTGTGAAGCAATTCATGATTTAAACACAAAGTAAAGGTGCTTAAAAAAAACATAGACCCTCAGCATAGCAAAGAACCGAGAACTATTACCATATGAGTCGCTGGCAGTTTCCACTCGCCCTCCACCCATCTACCCCCTATTGAGGGCTATTCAGGCCTCCCGTGGGTGGATCTAACAGATATGCATCTCAGACCTCCAAAGTCATGTTAACAAGCAGCTCTACAAGAGAGCAGGCTGTTAAACACTCGCGGCTGGAGGGCTTTTGCAGACAGGAACTGCCTTGGGTTCCCTGAGGTCCCTGCGATTCACTCAGAGCCGCTCAATCGTAAAATAGCTGTTTATTTTCGATGAAACATTACTATGGTTTCTCTTCACTTGGGTTGTTGATTAGATCTGGAGGCTCAGGAAGTGATGCTGATGGCATCTGAGACAGGAATTAGCATACTTAAGGAGACTGTTTGGGTGTTGCCACTTTGAGCTCCTTTCCTCTATCAGTGACTTCCTCTGAAGAAAATATCATGTCCTAGTAGATTTTGCACCACTTGAGCATTTGTAACACGCCAGGGAATATATGTCTTTTGCTAAAACCACATAACCAGGTTAATGATAAAAGTTGTCCTGAGAACAGTTTAACTCAAAATGAAGTAAAACGTGGGTAACAAACATTTCACACTGTGGTGGTTTTGTCAGTAGGATTTCCAGCTGAAGAGCCTAAACTGAAAGCATGTTGAGTCATTTCAGTTGTTCCTCGATGGTGAGGGAGTCTGGCACTCCTGCATTTGCTCACATAAGTCAAATGTGAATTGGCACAGATAAAACATCAATTTAAATGCAGTGCAAGACACTTACCAAGCATTAATGTGCAGTTGAGTCTTTTGATAATGTGCAATTTAGTGAAACTGTAGTAAACTATACTATGGTGAGGGATTTTACTGATGCATTACTGTGATCTGGTTGGATAGTCATAACATGGAAGATTAATAGTATTAGCAGTATTAAAAAAGAGAGATATTTTTAGATATTTTTCAAATTAGTTTGATGAAAAGTAAGCACATTTTCTTTTCCTATGCTGCAAAAAATTGTTTTTTTTGTCTGTTTTTTTTAGCCTGACTATCAACAACTCTTAAATAAAGACATGTAAAAATTACTTGCAAAATCTTGTTTTTTTTTGAAATAAGATTATTTTGCTTACCCAGTGGCAGACTGTTTTGTATAAACTTGTTTTTTCTGAAAATTAATAATTTATGCTTTACCAGAAAATCCTTTATTCAAGAATTTTTAGATATTTTGTTTGGAAGTAAGACATTAAGACAATTAAGACAGTAAGACAATTTGCTTTTTTTTCTTGCTTCCAGCAAAAATATCAAAAAAAGAGTAGAATTTCTTTGCTGAAACGAGCAAAATAATCTTGTTTTTTGTTTGAAATAAGTTAATTAGCTTGTTCTAATCATTTTTTTTAACCAACGAGACAATACTTTACTAGAAAGTCCTTGAATGTACAGATATTTTGGCTGGAAACCACGTTTTGTTAGATTCGTCCTTTCAGTGTCGATGCACTTTATCTTCTCAAACCAGTCCAAATTGCTGTGAACAAGGAACTAACACCTGTCCGTGTGTTCAGTCCATCCATCTCACCTGTTTTCATTCCAAAAACAGAAGCTCCAGAGATCAAAGCATCAGATGATACGTCACTCAGCAGGACGTGATGCGGTGTGGCAGCTTCTAAAACACTGTCCTCAACAAACAGCAGAAGAAAGACATGCTTTCCAAGCATTACCATATGGCTTTGTTATGCTGTGTCCTGAATGGACTTCAAAGGGGTGACAGGGAAGAACGCGAGAGATCTCGTCTGGAGAAGTTTCAGTCTGAAGTAAACTCTTGTTGGGAAAACTCATATATGGCGTGTGTTAGTGCTCAACTTAACCAGAAGAGAGTCCCAGCAGAAGGAAATGGAAAATACCAGAAAGCTTGCACGGTGATGATGAGTCAGGAAAATGCATTAAAGTAAATAGACTGTAAAAGAGTTAGGATGGCTGAAGTTTGAAGGGAACGTCCGGCCACATCACGGCAAAACTCGGCACGATAGCTGTAACAATAAAACTGCCATCGTTTTATGAGCAGAATCTATTTAACAGGCCTCCACCCCGGGCTGGATGGAGGTTACCATAACTGCCATTAAATCTTTTAAGATGCGTTTCTGTTCTTATCCCAATACAATGCGTCTTACAAGGCATTTTATCATGTGGTTTAGTGATCCGTGACACACTGTTCCTTCTTTAGGAGGTCTTTCTGATGAACCTGGAGAATTGCGGCGGGTTCCACGGCACCATCAGGCCGCTGGACATGGAGCCGAAGGTCAACAAGCTCGCATTTGGCTTCCAGCGGAGCTCCACCTCGGATGATGATTCCGGCTGCGCCTTGGAGGAGTACGCCTGGGTCCCGCCGGGACTTCGACCGGAGCAGGTAAAACCATCTCTGTTGGTTTGTCACAGTCTAAAACTTACTGGAATCTTGCGTCCGCAACATTTCTGGGCTGTTTTAGAGCTACAGACAAAAAGAGTGAAAAATGGTGGATTTCAGGATTGCTTAAAGAGCCACATTTCAGTCACTGTTTCATATTCATGCCTGACAACAGAATTAATTATTAACATAGTAATTATTATTAAGTTGTTGCCCTGTGATCTAGTTTTGAACCTTCTAACTTAATTTTTTGCGAAATTGACTTTTCTTACTTGACAGGTGTAGCTCAATTATTTTACATTCAATTCTAAAAAAGGAAAATCTTTCAAATAGAGTATTTAAATCCTTTCCCATTGTGACTCATTTTACCAGCACAGGTCACATTTAACAGAGATCTTACCTCAGTGCTTTGTTTTTGCCAAAACAACCCATCTGGGTTAGAAAATAGTTAAAGGCAGCCTAAAGTCAAAATGGCAGCATCTTTAGAAAAATGAAGTCATTGTTTGAGGCATTGAACTGCAGTCCAATAACAGCTGTGACACAAAATGCAGTGTCTATAGCTCTCTGCTTAGTGTTGGCTGAATAGTAACATGCACTTCGAGATGCGATGTGTAAGTTGTTCTACAATAAAGGCACCAGATGTGATCTTTATTAAAAAATTCCAAACCGTTGGTCAATCGTTTTGTCAGCAGAGCTAGTCATAGTGACTAAGATTTAGAGGACCTGACTGTGTTTTTGCAAACACAGCTAAACACTGCGAAGGAAGCACCCCACAGGCATTTGGGAACAGGAAATGCTGCTTTTTATTTACAAACTACTTCATGGAAAATCTGTAAGTCATTATCTCAAGCTGCCAGACAAAAGGGCTCGAAACGATGAGGAAAAGTGCCTCGCTAACAGCCAAGCTCGCAGCCACAAGTTTTTTTCCTGGCTCTGGCCACAAAGGCGGTCCTCTGGTGGCCTCGAGAGCACCCCTGAATAAAATCTGATGAGACGGGTGAAGGAAAAGGTCGAAAGCAATTTGGAGACCCCTAAAATCCCACTGCAGCTTTTGTGTTAAATGCAAGAGTCAACTGTAATGCCTTTATAGCAGCCGTTCTGTGAATTGCCCTGTGTATTATAGGTGATCACTGTGAGGAAGAACACAAACACTCAGGAACAGAGTTGTTCAAGGGCCTGAGGCTTAGTAGAAGAGGTAATATGAGGGTGATTTATGGTGCTGCTGATCAACATGTCTTAACGGCATTCCAGTAGACCGACCCTACCGCAGCAGGACACTCTTTACGCTGGAAAAGACAAGCTCAATCCTGCTATTTATCTGTTACGACCAGCACTCATAAAGGGCATAGGTCACAGTGTCAAAGAACACAATAGAGTACAGTAAAAAGACAAAACTGGTGTCTCAAGTTTCATAAAGGGTCAGCTTAGCCCTCAGGGTTTTGTTGAAAGACAAGGGAATTAACAGGCCAAAAAATTAGACCCATGACCCTCAACAAAAACACCACTTCTGGTCAGGTCGCTTAGATCACAGAAATATATTTAAATTGAAAATAATTATTTTAAATGGTAAAATATAAATGTATTAATTAATTGGATCCAAGAAATGCCGGCTTTGTGAGCAGAAAAGAAATCCTACTGTTCCAAAACCTTTGACTGGTAGTGTAGGTTTATCCTGAGCTAGTTCATTAGTAACTTCCTTTGCATGTACTCTGACTGACCCGATCTGTCTCCCTCTCACCTCCAGGTCCAGCTGTACTTCTCTTGTCTACCTGAGGACAAAGTCCCTTATGTGAACAGCCCTGGGGAGAAATACCGCATCAAACAGCTCCTGTACCAGCTCCCTCCTCATGACAATGAGGTGAGTTTATAGAAACAAAGGAAAGAGGAGCTACATCAGCAGCCATGAAAGCCCCCATTGTTTCCCCAGCATCGTTGCAGTCCAGAATGCCCACGCATCACATTTCAAAACCCCCTCGAATAGCTTTTTAGCTGCAGCGTGGTGTGGGTGTTTTTAGCTTCATGGGTTTAGCGCTTCACCACATCCCCTACCGTCACAGAAAGAAGCTTTGTCCCTTCATATCTCTGTGGGTGCGTGTACAATGAGACTTTTGAGCGGAAGATTGCATGATGCTGCTTGGGGAGATTCGATCTGACATGTGGCATCAACATCGCTCTGGGTCCCATAACATGCAGCTTTATTGTTATTTGTACAGTCTTAAAAGTTAAGGTGCTTCCCTATGCCATAGAAGAAAGAAGAAGAACGAAAAGAAAAATCTTGAGATTATAAAATGAAAGAATTATAATTAAGAAAGAGATGGTTCTTTAAAGGACCTTTGACTGAATGCTTCTTTGTGGAAGCAAAAATGGTTCTTCTATGGCTGTAAACAAGCTTTTAAGCACCTTTGTATTTAAGAGTGTATTTCTTTTTTGTTTTAGTGATTTTAGTTTTCCCTTTTAATCAAGAAGTGTTCCTTTTCCTTGTGATAAAGTATTGTTAAACAAAAGTACTCACCGAATTGAGTAAGAGATGGTCTAAGGAAAGGTTTTTGGACATCTTTGCTTCCCTCGGGTAATTTTGACCCGGAATTTTTTATTAATTTATTAGCTTTATTTATATGCAATTAGTTTTGATGATTGCATTTAATAGCACCCCCTAGCCTATAACAATGACAACATGGAAACCAAGAAAATTCTGTTTGGTTGGTTTGATCCGGTTGAGCTTTTAGAAGATGAATTCGCTGTATTCCCAGTTGTCTCTTTCCACTCTCTCACAACGCATTTCATGCATTTGTCAAACTCCATCTATACTTTTCCCCTAGTTCTCCATCAATGCTTTTTTCCTTGCTCAAAAAACCGTGTGTGGTCCACAAGGGCTAGTATAGAGTGACAGCAAACACATTTTATATGTCTCTCTTAGGTGCGATACTGCCAGTCTCTCAGCGAAGAAGAGAAGAAGGAGCTTCACATGTTTAGCGTGCAGAGAAAGAAAGAGGCCCTTGGGCGAGGAACTCTGAAACTGCTGCCGAGGACGATGCTTTATGCGTCGTGTGAACACGTAGGTGTTTGGACCAACAGTTTTGTGCTGAAGCAGGTAACTGTCTGATGCTGATTGCTTCAACATTTTGCCTCTTCAGTGTGGAGAGAACATCAGTGGAGGGGAGATGGTGGTGTTTGCTTCACGAGCTGGTCCTAGTCAGTGTTGGCACCCAGCATGCTTCACATGTTCCACCTGCAGTGAGCTCCTGGTCGATCTCATTTACTTCTACCAGGACGGGAAGGTCCATTGTGGACGCCATCATGCTGAATTGCTAAAGCCACGCTGTTCCTCTTGTGATGAGGTGAGTTTTGTTTTTCAAAGGCCAATGCTCATTGTGCCTAAAACAAGGCCCGTGGAGGAAATAACTAAAGCCACACTTGAATCAATCATTCAAGTGATTTGTTCAAAAAAAAGCTGATTCATACTTTCTACTTTATTTTGTATTAGGTAATGTGCTTCAGATAAATTAATTGGAGTAAAAATATAGTTTTCAATTAGTTGGGAAATTAGTTAGGAAAGTTAGTGAAGTAAAAGTGAAAGTGGACAGAAATATAAAAATTTGAAGTACAGATTATCCAAAAATACTAATTCTGTCATTAATGTCCTTCCAAACTTCCTAGACACAAAAATGCAACTGCAGTCTTCCCAGGTCCAGAAGCATAGCAACATTAGTAAAATAGTCCATGTGACATCAGTGGTTCAACTGTAATTTTATGAAGCTATGAGAATACTTTTGTGCACAAAGAAAACAATAATACTGTAATTTATTTAATAATTCTTCTTCCTTAGTTACCCTTTTCTGCCATTTTGGAGAGTACCTCAGAATGTAATCGTGCACATGCTGAATATAAACATTGTTTTACCAATGTCTTTGCTATGTTTTTGGACCTGGGGACACTGCAGTTGCAGTACAGAGAACTCTTAGATTTTATCAAAAATATCTTAAATTGTGGTTTGAAGATGAACAAAGGTCTTATGGGTTTGGAACGACATGATTAATTAATGACAGAATTTTTTATTTTGGGTGAATTAATTCTTTCAGTACTGTAAAGACGTATTATTCTGTTACATTACATCACTATATCGCAGCCACCCTCACTCATTTGTTGCTGTCATTGTCCTTTCAGATTATTTTTGCAGATGAGTGCACAGAAGCAGAGGGTCGTCACTGGCACATGAAGCACTTTTCCTGCTTTGAATGCGAGACCATCCTGGGTGGTCAGCGGTACATCATGAAGGATGGTCGGCCTTACTGCTGTGGCTGTTTCGAGTCTCTGTACGCGGAGTACTGTGAGGCATGTGGTGAACACATCGGTAAGCCCAAATGTCTCTGTGATGTCTCATTTACCACAAACCACATTTTACTTTTGCCTTTGAGAAGCTGACCTTTAACTCCTGTTTATTTTCTTCTAGGGGTGGACCATGCCCAAATGACGTATGATGGCCTTCATTGGCACGCCACAGATGCTTGTTTTAGCTGTGCTCAGTGTAAGAGCTCCTTGCTCGGTTGTCCCTTTCTACCCAGACAAGGCAGGATCTACTGTTCCAAGGCCTGCAGCATTGGGGAGGACATCCATGCCTCCGATTCTTCAGATTCAGCCTTCCAATCCGCAAGATCTCGGGAATCACGGAGAAGTGTGAAGATGGGCAAAAGCAGTCGCTCTGCAGACCAGTGCCGACAGTCGCTTCTCTTTTCGCCCGCAGGCAACTACAAGTTCCCTGGACTCTCAGGGAATGCTGAAGACACCTTGTCCAACAAGCTGTCACAGCTAAGCTTTGCAGACAATCACTTCTGGAGGAACAGGGAGGAGCAGGAAGCTCCTGAGGACCATGAGGAATGGGCTGAGCATGAGGACTACATGACCCAGCTCCTCCTCAAGTTTGGTGAACATGGGATGTTCCAGCAGCCGGACGACACCAGGCCGAATGACCGCTGGACAACCGACTCTGAGGTCAAAACAAAGGCAGAGTCAAGGATGCCAGGCAGTGGTGGGAATGACAATCTAGCCAGTAAAAAATACAAGGCGAACATGTACTGGGCACAGTCCCAGGATGGACTAGGTGACTCTGCGTACGGAAGCCACCCTGGACCTGCAAGTAGCAGAAAGCTCCAGGAGCTTGATTTGGAACATGGAGCCAGCTTTAAGCATGAAGAGAAACAGTGGTATAATGACTCATTGGAATGCATCACAGATGAACTGAAGCAAGCAGAGAAGAACATCAGAGACTCAATGGACTCCTTGGCACTCTCCAACATTACAGGTGAGACTAAAGGATCAATGTTTAATTTATATATTCTGAGTACAACTAGGTTGGAGGTAGCACATTATAATATAATGCAAGTTACATAATCCGTAACCTTCCCCAACATTGAGTACAGACTATTAAACTGAACGTTTATTTTGGTGCTGTTGTTTAAGTTAAAGTTGGATGTTTCTTTCAGGTGCTTCAGTTGACGGGGATGTTAAAGATAAACCATTGCTCTACTCCTTACAAAAGTTCTCCGAGCTCGAACGCTACGAGAATGCCAGCAACATGGGAACGCTGAATTCATCAATGCTGCACAGGAGCAGCAACTCCTTGAAGAGCCTTACCTCTGAGCTCGAGCGTGTGGAGGTTATTGAAGAGGAGGAACAGGAGCAGGTGGTTCCGCTCCCAGAGGAGAGGCCCAAGCCACCTCACTTACCTGTCCTAAGAAGGTCCAAGTCCCAGTCCAAACCACAGCAGGTGAAGTTCTCAGATGATGTTGTGGATAATGGACGATATGATGATCTGGAGGTCCGGCAGCACCCCATGAGCGAACGCACTCGGAGACGAGCGTACCACTTTGAGGAGCAAGACCAGCAGCGCCCTCGTCATCACCACAGGAGGAGGAGGAGTCGTAAATCTCGTTCAGACAATGCGCTTCACTTGGTGCCCAAAGAAAAGGCCCGTATTTGTTTCAAGGAGGACCACCGGCTGCATGGGCCAGGTCCTAACTCTCACTACGGACAGCCTCCCTATGCCCAAAGCAACTCGGAGTATGGCTTGCACAACCAGGCGGCCGAGCGGTTTTCACGTCTTTATGGGGATGAAGATGACTGGTGCTCTACCTGTTCCTCTTCATCATCTGATTCAGAGAAGGAAGGTTTTTTCTTGGGCCAGCCTATTCCACAACCAAGACAACCTCGGTACCAATATTACGCTGATGAACTTCCTTTTGGCACAAGGACAAAGTCCAAACAGAAGAGAGGACGGAAGGGCAAAAACTGTATCATTTCATAGAATTGGAAAGGAAACTGTCTTAATATGCCTTTCTTAAGCTGCCTTTTTTCAAGGTGTTAATTAGAATTCAGCTTGTTCTGCATGGCTGTCTGGGAAATATTGCTGTGTTCTTGCCATGCCGTGAAGTTGATGGCCAACGCAGTATCTAAACAACGCTTAACTGCTGCAGTAATGCATGTTAGGTGATAAGAGACTATAGTCTTTGAAAGAACCAAAAGAATATAATATTTATGAAGCCGCTTTTAGAGACTAAACAAAAGAATAATTTAACTTTGCAAAAATGAACGTGTATATATTGTAAAATGTTGAGTTAAAGATAATATTTTTATATCCCTGAGTTTCAAAAGATTTTTTTGTTTTAAGGAAAAAGTATTAAAGAACTAAGGTTTGCTGCAACTCCACTTTTGTTAATCAGGGTATTAAAAATAAGTATGTAACATTGGTCAGCATTGTCGCTCAATTTGTATTAAAACATTGACTACAAAACATTGTATGTTACGTATTAATCAAAGTTTTTCGGGTGTCATTTTATTGATGGGTCATACAGACAGATTACTGTAATCAGTATAAATGCAAACTGGAGCAATAATAATAAAAAATATATATATATATATATATATATATATATATAAAAATAA
>JAUYWG010000066.1:274462-284685 GCA_034779775.1 Enteromius afrohamiltoni | reverse complement strand
TATAATATAATAAAAGATATATATTTTTGTTTATATATATATATATATATATATATATATATATATATATATAATTAATAAAAATAAAAACAATGCAAATAAAACATTTAGTTAAACCATAAAAGCTTTTGCTTGTTTTCATGTCATGTGACCAGAAAGCCCAAATGTGTCCAGGGGTCATGACTCTGCTGCGCTGCTTGGTTTCATTTGTAGTGTAGCTGAGTGTTTTTCTGCCAGTGCTTAACTAGTATTATTTGTCAGTCAGGGGTTAATAGGATTGGTAGTTGACACCAGCCTGGCCTTGATCTGACGGGACTATTAACCAGCTCTGGTGAACATGACTGATGCGCTGATGTTGCCAGATCTCTCAGAAAACAGCTTTATTGTGAGCGTCTGTAGTGAAGTGACGACGATCTGCTCCACACAAGCGTTAGAGACAGAAGAAAGACGTTTGAGGATCAGAACATACTAACTAATGACATACTATCAGACCACAACGATCATTAATCAAACTTAGAATATTACCAGAAAATGTATAAATATTATATATTTAAAGAGCAAATGTCACACATTCATATTTTAAAAAGCCTATTTTTAAGAAACATGGTTTTGCATTTTAGCCTTAGTTTTATTAGAAACAGTTCTTTCCAGAAAACAACATTACTGCAGTAAATAGAATCACCATTGTGAATAATAAGCTAAATAAACAAATGAATAAAATGCATTATTATAATTAGGACTTGGAGCTAAATTTTGCTAAATAATGAAATGTTTGTGTCTTTAACATATTTCCAGAGTTCACGCTTTCTTTGTAATTTGCGATGAAGAGATTATAGTAAGCAAATTTGGCGTGCTGTCTGGGGAGCAAGCCGGGAGACCAGCGAAGTCCGAACCCTAATGAATGGAACCCTAGTGAGAGCAAGAGTTCAGCGTTCAGCTCATTCACCGTCTGCCCCCCGGAGTTGTGGGGAACTCGCTATGAGTTGCCGGCGGGGCTGCGGTTTGACGAGCGGCAGGCAGAGAGGCTTGAGCTGAGCGGGGAGCGGGCATAATCAGATGAGTCTGAAGACATCTTGACTTTTTGCGGTTTGCAAGAGCAGTATGCAGAAAAGCGAGATGCGGGGAAATGAGAACTGGGAGAATTTATAGTGAAAGGGGAATGTTTTGATTGGGCGTGAATGAACGAGGGATGATAAGAAACCGAGCGGCCAGCTGTGTGTGGTTACTCAGGCCGCGATTCTCTCGGAACCATGTTATTTGCAAAACATAAACTTTATTAAGAAAATAAAACATGTTCCCTTTCAAGATCTCGAGAAGCTATGGGAACGCCCTCAGCGTGACGGCTCTAAATCGTGGGTAAAATCAGCCAATGGTGAGTTGGGACATCATAGGCGGGTGACGTCACTGGCCAGGAAGCATAAGAGCAGGTGGAATGCTGCCGGCGAAGCGCTCTGTTGACTGTGTGTTTGTCCTAGCTTAAAAGTGTCTGTCAAACAAGAAAAAAGGGGTGAGGGCGACTCACCGTCATTCAAAGTATGTGTTTCTCTGTGCCAGGGAGATATTTACATGGCCAGTTGACACACACAAGATGAGCAAATTATGTTGATACAGTTCTCCAACAATATAAGACAGTACTGCAGTATCTTTCATTCCCAGTGGGTTCTCCTTCAGTGATGGGAAATTCGGATCTTTTGAGTCTCGTTCAGCAAAATGAACAAGTCTTTTTTCGAGTCATCTTATTCATTTTGTTCATTTTAGCAAAATATAGTTAAAGTGTTACCTGTTTCCTCCCTAACACATCTACTGCTTACACAAACGATGATCACACTACAAACAAGAGAAAACTATAATGCTATAAGAAAAATAAAAGATTAATTCATTGTTTACCTGGGTCTTTCACTCACCTTGCCTCTTATCTCACACGTTTTCGGCTTCCAGTCATTCATTCATCACTTTGAAGCCAGAGCCGGAAACAGAATTGATTAGTTCGTCTCTCGAGTCTTCAGGTTTGAGTCGTTCTTTTGTCATGTGACCACTTGGCACTTACTGTCTCAGTACCCGAAACAGGTGAATCAATAATTCCGATACAGAAACTATATGATATTGTGCAAATGTGCTCGTTCTTCCTGAGTCACGTTAAAGATTTTTTCAAAATTAACGAATCGTTCAAGAACGACCCATCACTACTCTCTTTAGTGATAAAAAGACAGCCTAAAATATGTGATTTTCACGGTGCTGGTCCCGTTCCAGCCAAGGTTGAGTGGTGCTCACAGATCCCTGACTGCCGGAAGCGGGTAGTGGATGCCATCAACATTTTATATGATTCCTCTGCACTCGCGCCAAGGCTAGGAGTCAGAGTGCACTCAACAAGTGTGGCGGCCTCAAAGGTGCTGCTAGCAGGGGTCTCCATGGCCGACATCTATGATGCTGCTGGGTGGTCCACCCCCCACACATTTGCCCGATTCTATTCTCTCGTCGTAGCTGTGCACAAACACACACTAGACAGGGATTTGAAAGTCTGGGGGCGTGGGCATCTCGTTCCGATAGTGTCTCGTGGATGCGGCTCGAGTTCATGAAAAGGAACGAGACGCCGTGTCTCGATAGCACACTTTCGGCATCCCCTGTTGGCGCTCCGCTGCATGACAGGAGTGTTTGTTTGCCAGCAGCATTCCACATGCTTTTATGCTTCCTGGCCAGTGACGCCACCCACCTATGACGTCCCAATTTCTCATTGGCTAATTTCACATAAGATTCAGAGCTGTCATGCTGAGGGTGTTCCCATAGCGTCTCGTTCCTTCAAGGTACTAGGGTTATATTCATAACCTTAAGACGCTTTAAGCAAATTATGATTACGCTTTAAAATTATTATTATTATTCTTATTACCATTAAAAAAAAAAAAAAGAGATACAGGTCTTTGTTCAGCGTCTGTGCTGTTAAACTGAACTGAATCTCCTCGTGACTCTTCAGAAGTGTGTTGGATGAAGGACATGCTGTTAAGAGCTTCCTTCCTGAAGGTCCTCAGACACTCTGTGGAGCCGAGCTGACCTCTGGACACTCCAACAGCAAGTAAAGTGTGTTGAGAGCAGACGAGATATCACACACTCCACTCCTCCATTGAAGAGTCAAATAGAAGTACTTCAGCAATGGATGTGAATGGGTGCCGTCAGAATAAGAGTCTGATAAAAACATCAGAATAATCCACAGCACTCCAGTCCATCAGTTAGTTCTGGAGAAGAAAGATCAAACTAATCCAGCATTAAGATGATTTTAATTCAAGTATGAGTCTATAATCCATAATAACTTCTCCTCCAGTGGAAAAAAACAACAATTCCTGTTGTTTCTCACATCAAAATCCAGACACAAATTAGTTTTGAGCTGGACTGTTTTGATCTGAGCAGATTTCTCTCTTGATTCAGACCAGAGCACTTTCACTGGAGGAAGAGTTATTATGGATTTTTTTTTTTAGCTAAAAGCTTGTCAATGCTGCAGTGCTGTGGGTTATTGTGGGGTTTTCTCATTCTCACTCTCATTCTGACGGCACCCATTCACTTACATTGCTGAGCCATTTGAACGTAGAATGAACACATTCAATTTTTAGGTGGACCAATCCTTAAAACAAAACCTTTGCCTAAAACAAGAACAAGAGTGGGAGCAAAAGGGAAAAGTAGTTAACTTTTCTCACCTCGTTTGTTCTTGTTTTAAACATAAACTCACTTTTTTTTCACAATTTTTCTTGTCCAGTGCTAATAGGTTGGGCGGGAAAACATGACAGAAACCCTTCAGGAAGAAATAGATCCTGTGCAGTGTAAACAGCTGGTAAGTGAAGATGCCTGAAGTTGTAAATACGTTGGCTGTGGTATGGTAATGAGAGTTGAAGCAGATGTTTGGCGTCAGCAGGACCGTGATGGATGAAGCTGTGCTGGACGGATCGATCTTAACGTCTCCACACGGACTCATTTAACTCTGCTTTTAGTCATTGGCTCGGTCCATCATCTTCATGGAAGATACTCTGACATTTAGAAGCTGTTTCTATTGTCCGGTGTCACCGCGTGAATTAACTGACCCCAAACAATCCATCGACACGCAATAAACTCCTGGAAAGGTTCCTGCGCGAGATTGATGTGAATCCAATAGTGATGCATTGCTCTCTGGCACCACTTCAGATGTTAAATGAGCTAAGTTTGCAATTAAGCGCAGATTAGCTACAGGCCATGAGAGACACTCACTGAGAGCCGGTGTCTCGCCCTCTCTCGCCGTGGAGTGATGCAAGAAAAGGTCTGTGCTCTTCATTAATGTTGCATGTGCCATTTGAGGCATTTATGTCTTTCTTGTGTCACCTTGGGGCTCGGACCAAAAACATTATCTCAAAGTTATGAGCAAATGTTCCACCAGCAACATTAATAGAGCGCTTGTTCTGTCACCTGGTTTTATTAACACTGTCCAAACAATTCATATATTGTTATTAGTGCTGCCAAACGCATCCAAATTAAGTCTGTATTTGCCAAAGATATATGTGTGTGTACTGTGTGGATTTGTGCAAGTGGTTTTAGGCAATGATCTGCGCCCCTAAGCGGTTTTCTATTATTTATCATACCTGTGACTATGCCCTCTAAATAGTTTCAAATCTAGCGCACGTAAAAAATCGAGACGTGTGCACATGAGGGAGCATGTCTGCTCCGCGAGAGCACAGGACACACTATGCTCTCTCGTCAGAATGGTGCTAAGTACAGACCCTTTATGAGCGTGTGAGTGTGTGTTTGCTGGTGTTTGTTTTTTTTCATTAATAATTAATCATGTACAACAATGTAACACCAATACATATTTGCGGTAGAATATAAAAATCAGGTATAAAACATGAAGCATAATGAATAATCCAGTCATTTAGAATCAATTTAGAATACTTTGAATCCAGTTTTGGCATTATTTCTTCATATCACACATTTAAGCTCTTTTAAAAGATCTTAAAAAAAAAAAAACCCATAACAGCATACACTATCCGCCGTCACCGAGTCAAACGGTATGAAACAAAATTTTCATACTTGACAATTCCATATGGATAATACGTTTTGGGATCATTGTTTTTTGGCAGTGGCTATTTACACCAAGTGCACAAAGCATTTTATACCACTGTGGCGCTGAGCGGGGGTCTCGCCCAGGGAGTAATTCAATGTAGAACCGCCACTGAACATTTGGGTGGTGTTCGAAAACAAACCCACTCTGTGACGTAGAAAAGTGGAGGAGAGAGTCGTTTCAGGAGGTGTGGACAAGTCATAACTTTTATAAAGAATATCTCTTTGGGTTTGAGACTTTAATCCATGCAGAATCAGGGATATTATCTCTGCACTAACAGCTTCGAACACTCCACCGAGAGAGAAACACTCAATCACATCAGATGACCTCTTTAATAATGTTGGATACAATTCATCAAATAACTATTGCTATTAAGACAATTTTACAGTTAGTTTGTGTGTGTGTCTCTGGTGATGGTGGAGTATCTCAGAGATGAATTAGTGTTTAATCTGTCTGATGAAGAGCTGTGACGCTGCAGACTCTCAGGAATCAGACCCACTCGAGCCCATCTGATGATTTCAGTGTTTTACTGCAGACACGCAGCACAACCATCACTTACTACAATTCATTAGAACTTCAGAACGTCCTCATCATGTACACAGTAATTCAGCTTTAACTGCTCAATATCAAACAATTTTATTCTTAAAGGATCCTGCTTTAAATAATATTAGGCAACCACTTTTATTCATAGATTGCATGCTTGGACATTTACTTGAACATTAGAATTTTTTTAAACAAGTCTGCAATTGAAACATTGTATATAATTGTTATTTTTATTAACACATCTTTTTTTATTTAAAAATATGGTTAAATTCTTGGATACAGTTCATCAAAAGACTTACTGTTTTTAATCTCTGAGTTGACTTACAGTGCGTTCAAGATATTTTACATGCAATACCATTATTTGTAGCAATAGTTTTTAGTGTACAGTATGCAGTGTTCCTCCTGTTTTCTCTGTTCTCCCGGTCACTGAGGCATGTGGAGTGAAGCGCGCACACACACACACACACACACGAGTGAGGAGATGGGCTGATAGTAATTGATTGATGACGGGGCCGGTAGCCGATGACAGGTTAGTTGTGTGGCCCTTAGACCTGCTAGTTCAGTTCTTACATGTGTGAAATAACCAATTACATCTCTGGACCGTCACAGTGAACGGCCAATGAGCACCGCGTGTGTGTGTGTGTGTGTGAGAGAGAGAAGGATGAAGCTGACACAGGTTATATATTCAGCCCCACAATTTAATATGTATTTTGAAATGGCAAAATTGATGATAAAATGATTTTTGATATATTAGATAATTTTATATTATGTATATAAACTAATTCCTATTGTAAGCTGCTTTGGATAAAATCATCTGAGTAAATGATGACAGAATGTACATTTTTGGGTGCGCTATTCCTTTAACACATTTATAACAGGTATTTCTCACACACACACACACACACACACTGCTGGCGTCTGTTATCTGTGGCAGGAGTGTTTCTCTCTCTCTCAGTGTAATACTGGGCTGTAGACTGACACTGTGTGTGTTATTTCCCATC
The DNA here is from genome assembly GCA_034779775.1 of Enteromius afrohamiltoni. Lineage (NCBI taxonomy): Eukaryota > Metazoa > Chordata > Actinopteri > Cypriniformes > Cyprinidae > Enteromius > Enteromius afrohamiltoni. The sequence goes on along the minus strand of JAUYWG010000066.1, from coordinate 278,070 downwards.
AGCCGTGTCTCCGGCTGCAGAGGTGACCTCCGTATCTCCAGTGCGCGCTATATCTGGATGTTGACACATTTTATGAGCGATTAGCTGCATTTCTCTGAGACCCCGCCGCCGCGAGCGTGACCTCTGACCCCAGCCGCTCCGCACTCGCAATTAGCTGACAAAACCAGCAGCACTAAATCTAGAGCTGTGTGTGTGTGTGTGCATGCTGTAGGTCGAGTAAAAAAGGCTTTTTCTCCAAAAACACATTTACTGGAGTCTAAATGATTCAGTTTTACCACAGAGTACAGAGACAAAGGCAGAAGACTAACCTCTGCTGTAAAGAATACAGAACAAATAAAAGAGTACCGGATCTAATAACAGAGTGATCCGTGAGAGTATATACCTCCAAACACCTTCAACATGTCTGTCATTATATCAGTTTATTCCCTACAGATTAGAACATGACAGTGAAATATGAGAAGAACTGTGTAGAATAAACTCATCTTGATCAATGTGATAGGAAGCAGTGCTTCTGTGGAGGAAGAAGATCATATCCTCACTTAATGAACTATAGTGTCCACTGGTCAAAGCATATCAAAAATTATATCTGGGGTTTGAATAATTTAATAATAAAATAATTGAATTATTTCTGGTTCGACTGTAGATTACAGTCATTTTACCACAGTCACAGAGTTAAATAATACACATCAAATAAAATTTCCAAATTTTCAGTGCTATTTAAAATAATTTTAGTACTTCAACTCCAGCTTATTTCAGTTAGATGCAGCATTTCTAATTTTGAGTTTTTCATCTATATTTGTATATAATATGTTTATGAAACACAGCTGCACTCTTCACCTTAGTTAAATATTCACGAGTCCAGAACTGTGATTGGCGGCTGCTGAGACCGCTGGATGTCTATTGGCTGTCTCAGATCTTTGTTTAACCAAGGCTGAGAGAGTTCAACAGTGATATTTATTTCTTTATTAGATGTTTGATGTTTAGACACATTTCATGGCCTGTTAATCGAGTCTGATTAGTTGTAACATGCTCTATAATCTCTAACCCATCCAGCCCAATTTGTTTTTAATGTTTCAACTTTTGTATGTGAGCAGGGCTGTAATTCAGTCTATTCATCATGATCAGCGGCTCACAGGACACTTTTATCCAAAGCAGTGGAGCTGCACGTGTTATTAGCTCCTGCATTGCTCTGGAATCCAACTCGTGACCTTAAATAAACGAGTAAAGTCGAGTCGGTGTTTCTGTGACTTCATGACTTTGTGCTGTAGGTGTGTGTGTGTGTGTGTGTGTGTGTGAGGATGTGCTGCTCTGTGACATTTCTCTGAGAGCTCTTGGACTTGAACCTCGTCTCAGATGAATTATAGTTTCTCCTGCTGTTATAAGCATGGGCTGATCGGAAATAAAGCAGCTCGACACTAAACTCTTCCAGAAACCCTTTCACCAAAAGCACCAAAGAAGAGAGAACAACATACCAGCTAACAGACAGCAGCATTATTTATTGATTAGCCTTCAGACAGGATGCTGAATTTTTTAAATCAACTTTTTCGTCTGCTCTGAAATGCATACTTAAACATAATACAAAATACAGCACTGAACACAAACTAAGAGCATTTACGAAAAGTTTTGAAAAATAAATACATCATTGTATATTGTATTAACATATAAAATATATAAGTAAAATAAAAGACAGCAAATCTATGTAATGATAGTATAATAATAAGAAGAATAAAATGTTTTATTTTAAACACACACATCTACATATATATATATAATGTACATACACACGTATGTATGTATGCATGCACAATTCTTCATTTCTACATTTATAAATATGTATATATATTTATATAAAAAAGTGCCAGTAAACATTCTAAAGACATTTATACATTAATATATATTTTGTATTATTTCTACATTTATTTATAGTTTAATTTGTTTGTTTGTGTGCATAATACTTTAAGTAATATTAAGCAACATAAAAAAAAAAAAAATATATATATATATATAGGCACAACCACATAATGTAGAAAAGAAATAATTATATTTTATATAATTTTTTAAGTTTGTATATTTTATATTTTTTTAATAGATGTTCTGATCAGCCAGTTATTTACAATTCTGTTTTATTTCAATCTATTTCTCTAGTGTCATGACTTCCTGTTTCTTCTTTCAGACAGATTTTTCAGTAAAAGCCTTGTAGGTGTCCTTTGACATCCGCATCATCAAACAGAGTTGTTTCCATAGCAACCGGTCCCACAGAAGCTGTTTGTAAGGAAACACTCACAATGTCTGATGCTCTTTTCCCAGAGGACCACACATCCAGACGCGCGGCTGATCCTCATGTTTCCTGTTTTCTGTGAACGTGTTTCTGAAAGAACTCTGAGATACTCTGCCTGCATGGCATTAAACGCAGAGGGTCAGAAAACACCAGACAAATGAGTTTTTGAGGGGAATGCATTACGTAACACTGTATTATAGATGATCTAAGATCACATCTGTCCTCCAGAGGAATCACAAACTACAGATCAACGTCTCCATGCAGAATTTAACAGCTTTGAGCAAGATCTGAGTGAAACCAAGAGGCCTGTTTAATTTTTCATCAGTGAACACAATGACAGACCAGAACAGATTTCTGTGTTATTACTGCGTAGAAAAAGAAATGGTGTAGAAACAATATTTGACTCAAAAAGTCCATTTCGCAAATAATTACAAAATGTCCAGTAAACACATTGAATTAAATGTGAAAAAAACAAACAAACTTGTATTAATGACAGCATCAAAAATAATTGTTACATTTCCAGATTTCCTTTAACTTAATGAGTACATTTAATTGAAATGAAAAATGTTGCCTTGCCATCTAGATTTTTTTTTTTTATATTCAGGTAACAGGTACGTTTTTGTTAATGGTTCTAGTTTTAGTTACCTCCAATAACCTTGTTTGAAAACCAAATGTCATCCTAATAGGAGCTGATCTAAGGAGTCAATCTTTTTTAATGCAGTGATCTCACTGGCAGCTCATCCAATATGTTCTTTTCAGCATCAAATTAGCTCCTCAAGTCCAGCTCAAAGTCCTCATTAAATCTCCAGTTTCTCTAAAGCACATCACATTCCTGAAGTGCAATATCCTGTGAAAGCTGTCTCATGTTGACTCTGATCAGTAGGGATGGATAAACAGTGAAATGAAACTCACACCCTTTCTGACGAATGCACGTGATTTTGTCTAGACACATTTGAGGAAATTCACCGTCTCTCATAGATCTTAAAGTTTCTCCGTCGTGTCAAGAAGAAAGTCTGGCCGGATCATTTCCCCCTCGGCCGTAAGCACAGCTCTAAGCACGTCGTTTGAGAAACAAATGTAGGTGTCAGGATTTTATGGAACGGCGTCCATGAACATACAACATTTTATGAGTCAGTCCTGTCGGCCGAGCTACAAAACAGCCTTGTAAAATTGTTTCACCCCGGAGGTCAGAAGAAACACACCTGCTGCTGAAACCAATCAGCAGCGACATCGAGCCCATGGTCACACACTTGTCCATGTCTGAAAATAACAGCGTTTCCTCATCAGAAACAGATTTCTTTGGAAAGAAGCTTCGTATAAATGCATGAAT
>JAUYWG010000066.1:235333-245662 GCA_034779775.1 Enteromius afrohamiltoni | reverse complement strand
GTGTGTGTGTGTGTTTATGTGGTTTATGAGGACACTAATGTGTGTAATGACATGGGTATGACAGGTATTACAATATGTAGGTGTTTTATGAGGACATGTTCAGTGTCCCCGTAATTCAAATAGCTTAAAAAACATACTGAATGGTGTTTATTGGAAAATCTAACAACGCACACAGTTTCCTGTAAGGGGCAGGTTTAGGTGTAGAGCAATACCACATACAGTTTGTAGAGTATAAAAACCATTGCGCCTATGGAGAGTCCCCGTAAATCACAAAAACCAACGTGTGTGGGGGTGTGTGTGTGTGTGTTTCTCAATGTGTGTGAGGGATGACGAGGCAGGAGTTTATCACGGAGCAGCTCTGTTTACATTGGTTAATCAGCAGTGCATTGTGGGTAATTGCTCTGGCTGAGTTTGGACACAAGATCTTCTGTCTGGATGGGTTTATGTTTATAATATGTGATTTCCTCTATTATATCTATAGATGTTCTGCTAGATATCTATAGAGTGTTTATTTATTAGTCTTCAAACATCTTAATTCTCAACAGCCACATCCTTAAACTTAAACTTAAAGGTAGCTACTGTATCTATTTTCATGTAAATACTAGATTTACTCTCATTCAAATAGGTATACTTTCTATACTGCAACAATTTCAAATATTGAAATTAATATTAAGTCTTTTTATAACTTACTTATTTATATTTTCATTTATTATGTCAATGTGACCAATTTGAAATAATCTTATAAAAGCATCCAGTCAAGCTCTGTACACTAGAAAGACATGAATCTAATCTAATGAACTCTCATCATCAAGCAGTGTTCTCTCTGATGATCGAGAGATGAGCAGAACCAGGGTCTGAAGCCCTTCTCATTAATGTGTCATTAACAGCCAATCAGTGTCCTGAGACTGGATCTGCTCTGTTCATTAACAAGTGTTTAATTACAGATCACTGATGAACAGAGCAGAGCGGTCACTCGCTTTACAAATATTCACCTAGAGTCGGAGTATATAGGACAAAACGTATGATTGTGTTTTTGAATCGCATATAGAGTTCCATCTATTTTGATTACACAATTCTAACATAAATTAATACACTTAATGTAATGGTTATTTGTCAGACTTGTCAAATTTCTCTAATAGTATCTATAATCAATCAGTCACAGTGCACTGGGTAGCTGGCCAATCAGAGCACACCTCGATTTCTTTGAACGATGAGCTTTGTAAAAATCAAACTGTTTCAGGAGGTGGGGTTTAGAGGAGAAACAGTAATGTACAGTATGTGGCTAATAATGTGTGTTTTTGCACCTTAAAACACATAAATACATTACATTACACCAAATAATGTTCTTTTTAGTAACATCAAAAGACCACCACCGTCCTGAACCCTCTTCTGTTAATACTGGTGTGCCTCAGGGCTCTGTCCTGGGACCATTCAATCAATAAATTTGTGTTTGAAATGCACAATCACCAGGTTTATATATATTTTTATAAGTCTAATGCTTTTTCACAGCTAGCCATGTCCATATTAACCAGGATATCTAAAATGAAAGCTGAAAATGTAATTACAACCTTACAAAAAATAAATAATAATAATAATAATAAATATATTAATACAAATATTCATATATTAATAAAAACTATAATAACTATAATTTCGAAAATAAAACAAAATAAAATAAAATTAATTGAATAAATGGAATTGTTTTCTAAATGAACAGGTTATTTCTAAGCAAATTCAATAAATTAGGAATCAAATCAAATCAAACGGATGTAAATAGTTGAGTTATAGCATGATTGTTCTTGTCATTTCTGTTTGACATGATTTCGTCCTGAAGCTGTATGTCTTTTGTAATCTGTGAGTGTGTTTGTGGTGGTCCTCAGGTGAACGGCAGGGATCTGTCCAGGGCCAGTCATGAGGAGGCTGTGGAGGCGTTACGCAGCGCTAAAGACCCCATCGTGGTGCAGGTGCTCCGCCGGACCCCTCGGCCCCAGGGTCAAGGGTCAGCGCCGGACGTCCAGCTGGTGGACGTGTGCACACAGACCGAGATCACCTTTGAGCACATCATGGCTCTGGCCAAACTGCGTCCGGTCACCCCCCCTGTACCTGACACCTGCCCCTTCCTGCTGTCCGACAGGTGAGAGCTTTAGTAATATTAGTGCTGTCAAACAATTCATCAGGATTAATCACAATCAGAAAAGTTTTAGTTGCTGAATATATTTATTATCTATATATAAACACACATACATGTATATATTTCAGAAAAATATGTTTCTATATTATAATGTAAATTATACAAATTATATGTGTATGTGTGTTTATTTATATATTAGTACAAAATAAATATACGCAGTACACACATATTTTGTGTAAACAATAACTTTTGGATGCACCAGTTAACATATTTAGATTCATTTTTGTTTTCATTTTAATTTCAGTTTCAGTTCATTTTTTTTGGTCTTTTTTGTATTAAATATACATGTATGTAAAATGTATTCTAAAATATTATTATATTATTAATTATTCTAAAAGCATAAATGTTTCTTGTTTTTTTTATTTGAATGTTTATTCCTAAAATAAAAAGTTTCAACCTAAAATATCTCGTTTTATTCTAAGAAGCTTTCTTGTTGCAATTATTCAAAGGTTACAAAAATGTCCTAATTTTATATTTGGCCAAAATACTGCATTATTTGAATATTTATTTGGAATATTTTAAAACCTAATATTTTAAAAACCTGCTTTTCTTGTTATGAATAGAATGTTATTTAAAGGTTATGAAAATGTTTCATATAAAACATTTTGAGGATGTTTCTCTCAATGGAACGAGAACATTTCTGAAATATTGATAAAGTTGTAAGACTGTTAGTTGAGGAATGTTTTATCTTCGTGAGTCGCGAGGACGTTCTCTATGAGCTGGTACTGCAGGGCTTCCTCCAGAAGGCTGGCTTCTCTGTTGTTGTGGGGTCGGTGTCTCTGGAGAAAGAGGTAGAGTTGAGCGTGAGCAGTATCTGGGTTTCTCCTCAGGAGACGGGCGTTCAGCTGCAGGGGATGATGGGAAGGTGATTGAAAGCGTCTGAGGGAGTTAATTAATGCAGCACAATGGCCCATTGATAATTCATACTCTAAAATTTGCCATCCGCTCAAGATCCATGTTTTGTTTCTGAGGTCTCTTCGGTGCGTCGACTTTCTGAACTCCTCTGTTCTTCCAGACAAAAGAGCTCAGGGATTCTCTCTCAGTGTTGTTGTTAAAATAGTGCCTGAAAATATGAATTATTCAGCAATCATTTACAGTAATCTCAGCCATTTGGATGGGTGTAAAGAGATGGAGCCCCATTCACACCAAACACAATAACTATAACGATAACGATAACTATATTAGCGTCCACATCAGCGAACGATTCATTATAAGCTGCTGCTTTTAATTCTCAAGTAGGGTAGTCTCAGGTAGTCTGCTCTGTGTCGGAGATGGAGACAAGCTTCTGTACTTCTCAGCCTGCTGACACAGATGCGTCTGATGATGTTTGTCCTGTGTTCAGCGGTCAGTCTCTGCACACGATGGGTCAGGAGTACTTCGAGGGCAGCGAGTATCTCTCTAACATGGCGGCAGACGGCGAGAGGACCGATGAGTTCGAGTACGAGGTGAGAGCGCTGCATTAATAATGGCTGTGTGTGTGTGTCATACATCATCAGGAGTTATTAATAACACAGTGTTTACTCACACTGTAAACTCCAGTTTGATCCCAGATATACTGAAGGGATCCCAGCTGATGTGCTGAGAGTCATAAGAGTTGCTGTTTTATCTGAGAGCTGAATAAATCTCTCACCTGTTTAAATCACTCCTGCTTCTTCCCACAATGCCTCTGGCTTATGAATAAATCTCAAAAAATGACTGGTTTTCTGTAGTCTGATGTAATGTAACAGACGGTGATGTTCGCTCTGAGTGTGATTTAACGCTGGAGGAAGTAAACACAGCGCTGCTGAAGAACATTCACACAGCACTCGATCAGGAGTTTCTGCTCTTCTGTTCTAGAGGCGTGTAATTATTCAGCCGCTGGACGTCTGCAGATGAAATATAGATCCACTGACTCCTGCGTGACCCCAGAAACATAGCATTGCTGCTTTCTGCTTTAAAATTACACGCTCAATTCAGTTATACTTGCTGTTTTATTTATTCTTTTTGTTTTGTTTTAAAGGAAATCCTCACCCAAAACATTACACCAAAATAAATGTTACATTTTAATCACAAAAAAATTATATGTAATATAAATTATATTAATATTTATATGGATATAAATATTTAAAATATGCACTGTATGTGTGTTTATTTATGCACAGATAATAAATGTAAACAAAAACTTTTAGATACGGTTTGGATATGATTTTTCGTTTGAAAACACTAATAGATCTGTACAAATGTTTAAATTAAATTCCTAAACATGCATAAAACCAAAAACTTTAACAAAACAAAATACAAACAAAAAAAAATAACATTTTAATTTAAAAGTAAAAAAATAAACGAATAAATAAAGTCTTTCAAATAAATTCTCAACCAAAAAAATTAACCCAAATTAGTAAATTAATATATATATATATATAATATATACCAAAACATTGGATCTCAAAAAATAAATAAATATCTATGCCAGAAACATAAAAAAAAAACAAAAAACGTTTAATCTAAATATTATTAAATAAATAAATGAAAATAAATGAAGCTGATCCAAAAATAATTAGACACAATAAATAAATAAATAAAGTATATTTTATAAACTATTCACACAAAAAAATTCAGGGCAGCTTTCATCTCTGTCTCTCTGTGTCTCTCAAACACAGCGTCTGCTGAACCTGACTGAAAGCACTCGGACTGACTCTGATCCGAGGCTTTGATTGATTTATTGAGCTTGTTTTGTCAAGTTTTTCCTCTCTGAAACACCACATGAATTTTTCATCCGTATCACAGGATTCACAGCGACTGAATAAATGAATACTCATTAACATTATTACAAACTTATTTACAAAATAAACATCAGTTTTGCGCATAGTAAATGAACTGACTTCCTCAGAAGCACCGATCAGTGTTTGACGTGCAGTTAATGTGAAGAGCTGATTCTACTCTTTATTATTATATCATATTATATTATATTACAGTATTTTCAGGATGTTTTATCTTTCTATGCAACATTAATACCATGAAATATGATTTAACACTTTAACGTCAACATTAAAAGGAGCCGAAAGTCTTTTAAAGTAAATCCTATACTAAAACCTAATAATACATTAATAAAACAATAATATTTAAATATATATATATATATATATATATATATATATATAAAAGTATGTTAGTCCAACCAAAAAAATTCATTAAATAGATTCACTGCACTGTTTTTATTTTCGGTGGAGTCCTCTTCGCTGACGCCATCGTCCATATAATAATAAATCCATATAATATTCAAGTCAAGTTTATTTGTAAAGCAGCTTAACAGAAAATGCTAACCTTCTACATTATATTTAGGAGTGGCTTATCAGTGCTGACTATAGCAGAAATGGACAGTAAAAATCATAATGCAGTTAGTGACAGATTACACATAATCAGGTGGTGTGTGTGTCTGATAGAGATGTGTGTGTGTCTGCAGGAGGTGGAGCTGTGTCGTCTGAGTGTTCAGGAGAAGCTGGGACTCACGCTGTGTTACAGGACAGACGAGGACGAGGACCTCGCCATCTACATCAGTGAGGTACATCACTCTCCTCATATCAGTATCAAACCCATGTTTCACAGCCTGTGTCCCGTACAGGAATTAAACACTTTAATCATGAAAGACACCGGGGCTAGTTGTCACATTGTTGATTGACATGAACTTTGTAGTCTTCACTATCAGAAAAAACCTACAGCGGGGCATGATGTTACTGAATCAGATGCTCACCCCAGTCTATATTCTGTATATCGACACAGACATAATTGATCTTCTGCTCACCAAGGCTGCATTTATTTATTTATTTGTAAAATAGTGACATATTATTAGAATTCAAAGCAGCTGTGTTCTGTGTGAATATGTGTTATTAGAGTGTAATGTTCAGCATCATTACTCCAGTCTTCAGTGTCACATGATCCTTCAGAAATCATTCTAATGCTAAATCGTTTTCAACATTGATAACAATCGGAAATGTTTGTTGAGCAGTAAATACACAGAGATACAGAGTAGTGTCTGGTGTTTGTGTGTTCTGGGCTTCATTAGAAGTCCTCTCAGATTCACCGGCTCTCTGCGCTGCGAGGGAACACAGATCCGTCAGCCCTTACAGCCTCATTAAAATCTCCACTCCATAAAATTGAAGAGCAGAGAGCGTGATATCAGTGATATTACAGCGCTGCCGTGATAAACGGCCCGTTATACCAGACCGAAAGAGAAAGATGAACTGCACTCTTCATTCATTACTCTGATGTTCACTCTGACTGCTCTACTCTGATTGGACGGGTCAGACAGTCATTGATTGGCTGTTGAAGGATGCGTCTCTATGAAGCACAGCAGATGGTTCTGGGAGTCAAATAACTATTTACTTTCTCCATAGGAGTCTTTAAAACAGACCATTAAACATCAGTTATTTCTAAAGAATTGTGTTTAACAGCAGAAACTCTTGTGAAAAACTACATTACCCATAATTCTCTGAAAGAATTCCACCAATCAGAGACTGTGACGTATACCTGGGCTACATGATATTCTAGTATGATTATTTTTAAATCAAGAGACATTTACTTCGGATGTTATGATGTTTTCTGACAATCTGACCAAAATGAAGTAAAACAAGAATAAATATCTGCCTGTGACTGAAAACAAACGTGAGCTCATTGGCAGCTGTTCGTGTTTTAATCAGGGTTATCATAGTTAAATAAAACAAAAATACTCAAATGAAAACTATTCAAATATTTGTGTTACTTTAACTGAAATAAAATAACATTTCATTTCAGCTACCTGCAAATTTGCAAACTAAAATAAGTTAAACTGATATTTAAAAAAATATATATAGATAAATAAAATTAAATAAATTGACAGAAACATTAAATTACTATAACTTTATCTAAAATTCTAATGAAAAGAATATTAATTAAAAAATCAGTTCTATCATTTAGTGATAATAAAATAGCTATGTTGAATTTATATTTATATGTGTGTGTGTTTGTCAAAATGTTCCTTTCAGAATCTGCTAAATTGTCTTTATTTTACCAAAATAAAAAGCATGTTTTTTATTTAGTACTGACCTGAATAGGATATTTCACCAAAAACATGTTTACATATGTATAGTCCACAAGAGAAAATATTTGAATTTATAAAAAAATGACCCTGTTCAAAAGTTGACATCCCCTTGATTCATCAAACTCTGTTTTAGCTGAATGATCCACAGCTGTGTTTCTTTGCTTAGTGATAGTTGTTCATGAGTCCCTTGCTTGTCCTGAACAATTAAACTGCCTTCTGTTCTTCAGGAAAATCCTTCTGGTTCTACAAATTCTTTGCATTTCAGCTTTTTTTGTAGATTTGGACCCTTTCCAACAATGAGATGCATCTTTTCTCACTGAGGTTACCTGAGGGACTCATATACAGCTATTACAGAAGGGCCAAACACTCACTGATGCTCCAGAAGGACACATGATGCATTAAGAGCTGAAAACTTTTCAATTTGATGATCAGGGTACATTTCTGTAGCCTCTGAAAAAGATTATATTTAGGAGAAATAAGAAAAATATACACGTCTACACAGTAGTTTGTAGAGTTTTCACCCCTGCTCTTAATGCATGTTGTTGTTTTTTTTCTGGATGATCAGAACTATTCCAATCTGAAGTGTGCTGCCTTGATTTTCAGATCGAGCCGAACAGCATCGCTGCGAGAGACGGTCGAATCCGAGAAGGAGACCGTATCTTACAGGTAACTTCACCTTTCACTCATTAACTCTGTGTTGATGTTGTGTTTGCGCCGAGCGGCTCATTAAATTCAGCAGCGGCACATTACACCGTCAGCTACAGGACCTGAGGGAGAACAGGGGTCCTGTCAGGATCGGTGTATTTTTAGCTGCGGACTGACACTCAGAAAAACATCCCAAGGTGCTTCTGAGACAGATAAAATCATCTGTGACCTCACACGCCTCAGGATCATGTGCTGAATCTGCAGAAACACATCCAGCGGAAGATACAGATGCTACGATGATCTTCTTCCTCAGTATTTCTGTCTTGTTTCCAGTACAATATTAAGAGATACAAAATGAATGAGTATCGAAATTAAGTGCGTTTTCAGGAACAAATATCTACACAAATATTAAAAATGTGTAGAATTTTTTCGATTAAAAAGTAAGTGTAGACTGCAGAAATGTGTTTTCATTCTTTCGTTTTCCAGCTACAAGACAGAAATACTGAGTAAGAATGTGATCTCTGGCAGTGTAGTAATGTAACACTGCGTCTCATTGGCTGATGTGTGCGATTGACAGATAAATGGGCGGGATGTTCAGGACAGACAGGAAGCAGTGGCTGTTCTCTCAAATGAAGAATGCAGGAATATTGTGCTGCTGGTCGCAAGACCGGAAACACAGGTACACACACACACACACACACACACACACACACATGCACATACTTTAACTGAAACGTTAACTGAAATTAAAATGAAATAAAGTAAAAAAAAAATGAAATAGTAAAGTAAAACTTTTTCCCACAATGTTTTTCTGACCTAAACGTGTTCAGTGACCGTGTAGAGCAGCTGGTCCAGCTGCTATCTTTCGCAGTGCATCATGGGAGTGAACAGACACTGTTGAGTCAGATTCCCGTTACCATGGTAACACTGACAGATCACTGGATTGGGCTGCAGTATAAAGAGTCGTGCAATTCTTTACTAAATCTGACATTTGTGTTTGATGTTTGTTCAAACTTCATTTTGTAATGTCACCATGAACAGTCATAACAGACACAAGAGCTTTATCTTCTGTGTCCATCATGTCCAGGAGGAGCCGTGGCTGGATGATGAACACAGCCAGTTCTTAGAGGAGCTGAAGATGGAGATGCTGGAGGAGCAGAGGAGAGAGGAGGAGGAAGAAGACATGAAGAGAGCGGCTCGAGAGGAAGACGAGAAGGTCATCTACCACAGACATGCATCACTACTGAAGCTTTAAACTTTGGTTTCTTTTAAAATGTTCACACTGGAAAAAAATTCACTTGTTTTCATTTTCATAAAATGACTACATAGTTTTTATATATTTTTGTTTCAGTAGCTTCAGCAGCAGTAGTTTTTAATATTTAATTTGATTTTATTTCAGTTAATATATATTTCATTTTAGGTAATAGAAATATTTTTCTGAAGTCTCAGTTGACTCTGGTTTAGCGTGATTGATTCTCACTCAGAATCTCCCTGCAGGCCAGAATAACTCATGAGGAAAGCATGATGGCGTCCTGCTCCTACAGTCAGGAGAAGAGCCTGGACCCTGGTGTCTTCACTCAGATCCAGAAGCAGCTGTCGCGCTGTCTGTCGGGCCGGAGCTCTGCGGACGGAGAAGAGAAGCTGCTGGAGCTGAAGTGTCAGATCCGTAATGGCGGCGAGTACGACCTGTTCTACAGCAGCATCCAATGCAGCGGTGTGGAGCACGAGCTACGGATGCTGAGCGAGGAGCTACGCAGCATCCAGATGGAGTGTCAGAGCATCATGAAGGTAGGGATTCAAGTGAAACCTAAAAAAAAACATTTGGTGAGAGCATCCTTTGCGTTTAAAGCAGCTTTTGCCCTCAGGTAGATTTGCAGGTAGGTTTCTTGAGGTGTCTTTGAGACGTTCTTCACAGTTCTTCTGGATTTAGTCTGTTTTGGTTTGTTCTGTTTCGTCATGTTATTCCAGACAGACTGATGATAATCAGATTTGTTTGAAGCAAACAAAAATCGCACTGGTTTATTACAATTAATGACAACACTGAAGCAAAAGATAAAAATATTACATTGGTAAGAGTAACAATTTACTGATAAGCAGAATCAGTAAGAGTAGTAAGTTACCGATACTGATTGGTAAGAGTAATAAGTTACTTCTAAGCAGTATCGGTGAGAGTAATAAGTTACTTCTAAGCAGTATCGGTGAAAGTAATAAGTTACTTTTAAGCAGTATCGGTGAGAGTAACGCCGGTTTCACACTGCACGCGTCAGCAGGGCGTAAGCACAGCAGAAGCGTCAGTGCCGCGATAGTTTTGGCGCCGAGTCTATTTTAGCTGCGCCACTGACGCTGAATTAAAGTGACAGTTGTTCTTGATCTAAACTGACCCGATTAACTTGAAAAGTAACAGATTTTACCATAAAATCGTGTAATTGATGTATTT
>JAUYWG010000066.1:214543-235233 GCA_034779775.1 Enteromius afrohamiltoni | reverse complement strand
TTAGATCTTTAAGTCCATCTCATGAAAAATTGGAGCAGAAACAAAGGTGTTGCGTTTATATTTTTGTTGAGTGTATGTGACCCTGGACCACAAAACTAGTTATAAGGGTCAAATCATAAGGGTCACTTAAATACACTTATATTTATTGAGATTTACTGAGATACAACTAGAATCTAAGGGTGCAAAAAATCTAAATATTGAGAAAATCACCTTTAAAGTTGTTCAAATGAAGGTTTTCGCAATGCATTTTACTGATCAGAAAATTAAGTTTAGATATATTTATGGTAGGAAATTTACAAAATATCCTCACAGAACATTAGACAATTAGAATTTTTCCAGTGCATTGCTTGTGTTAGAAATTAAAGAATGAACATTCTGAATCATTACTTGTTGTATATGCAGCAGATAATCATGCATACCTACCATCTCCCAAATGAACATAGAAACTAAACTAATGAAGTATCAGTTGACTTTGGTTTAGCGTGATTGATTCTCACTCAGAATCTCGCGGCAGGCCAAACTAACTCAAGAGGAAAGCATGATGGTGTCCTGCTCTTACAATGAGGAGAAGAGCCTGGACCCGGAGCCGAGTGTCTTCACTCAGATCCAGAAGCGGCTGTCACGCTGTCTGTCGGGCCGGAGCTCTGCGGACGGAGCAGAGAAGCTGCTGGAGCTGAAGTGTCAGATCCGTAATGGCGGCGAGTATGACTTGTTCTACAGCAGCATCCAGTGCAGCGGTGTGGAGCACGAGCTACGGATGCTGAGCGAGAAGCTACACAGCATCCAGATGGAGTGTCAGAGCATCATGAAGGTAGGGATTCTTGCAAAACCTAAAAATCAAGCATCCTTTGCGTTTAAAGCAGCTTTTGCCCTCTCAGGTAGCTTTGCAGGTAGACTTCTTGAGGTGTCTTTGAAATGTTCTTCACAGTTCTTCTGGATTTAGTCTGTTTTAGTTTGTTCTGTTTCGTCATGTTATTCCAGACAGACTGATGATAATCAGATTTGTTGGAGCAAACAAAAATCGCACTGGATTATTACATTTAATGACAAAATAAATGTTTGGAAATGTAAACTGAAACACTAAAGCAAAGATAGAAATATTACATTGGTAAGCGTAACAATTTACTGATACCAGTATCAGTAAGTAAGTATAAGTAGTAAGTTACCAATACTAATTGGTAAGAGTAACAACTAAGCAGTACAAGTAAGAGTAATGTGTTACTGCTAAGCAGTTTCTGTTAGAGTAATACGTTACAGAAAGAGTAATGTGTTTCTGTAAGAGTAATAGGTTACTGATAAGCAGTATCAGTAAGAGTAATAAGTTTTACCAGGTATGATAAGCAGTATCATTAAGAGTAGCAAGTTAACGAAACTGATTGGTAAGAGTAATAAGTTACAACTAAGCACCAGTAAGAGTAATAAGTTGCTGCTAAGCAGTATCGGTAAGAGTAATAAGTTACAACTAAGCAGTTCCAGTAAGATTAATAAGTTACTGCTACTGTAAGCAGTATCAGTTAGAGTAATAAGTTAGAGACGCATTTTGATAAGAGTAATCAAGCTAAGGTACAGCTAAGTTGTATTGGTGCGACTAATAACTTACTGATAAATAGTACCTGTAAGAGTAATAAATTAATGCTAAGCAGTATCGGTAAGTTACAACTAAGCAGTACCAGTAAGAGTAATAAGTTACTGCTAAGCAGTATCAGTAAGAGTAATAATTTAGAGACGCATGTTGATAAGAGTAATAAGGTACAGCTAAGTTGTATTGGTAAGACTAATAACTCACCGTTAAGTATTGATTAGAGTAATAAGTTACTGATAAGCAGTACCAGTAAGAGGAATATGTTACTGCTAAGCAGTATTGGTAAGAGTAGCAAGTTACTGATAAGCAGTATCAGTAAGAGTAGTATGTAATAAGTAATAACACTAGTGGTACTGTTAAAATTTAACGACCCATCCCTACATGCAGGCGCATCAGCTAGGATCCCGTGAGCAGCCAGAGAAAACAGACAAGGACAGCTCGAGTGCTTATAACACGGCAGAGAGTTCGCGGAGCACGCCTCTGGCTGCGGATTGTTCTCCGGAGCGCCGCAGGATCAGCCTGGCCAACCACAGGAACCTGTTAGCCCCGAGTGGCAGTCCCGACCACAGCAACCTCTCAGAGTCCGAGCAGACGCCCGAAGGCCCACGGCCCCAGAGCTACCTACAACTGAACCAGCAACAGACGGCGCTGGAGTTCGTCAGCCAGCCTTCTGAACCCAAGATGGAGTGGAAGGTGAAGGTCAGGAGCGACGGGACAAGGTACCAGTATTTTTCTGTTACTGCACTTAACTACATTTTCCATGGAACTGTACTTTATCTGAATATTTTTAGTAGGGCTGCACAAAAATTAGTTTTTTATTTTTTTTATCATTGCATTTTTATTTAGTTTTTGGTTTAATTCATTCTGCCTTTACACTCATTCAGCCGAACACCAAAAAAAATCGACCAAATCATTTTAGTTGCCGAACATTTGGTGCATCCCTAACTTCTGTATTTTGTAAAGTGTATTAGTGTACTTTTCCTCATTATTTTGAACTGGTGAAATAATTTTAAATAGTTTTAAAATTACATTAACAATAACAATTACATTTTTACATATACTGTTACATTGCAATAATTTCGCATTCAGTTTTTAAATTAATGGACAAATATTGTTCATCCAAAAATTTAAATCAGCCTGTGTTTTACACACCCCCAAGGCATCCTAGGTGTATTTGAGTTTCTGCTTCGAGACGAATCCAATCAGAATTATATTAAATAATTGCCCTAATCCAAGCTCTATCATTGCAGTGGGCAGGTGTTTTTGTTTAACAGTCAAAAAGTGTTCAAATAAAATGCATGCATCTCTATGTAAATAAGAATCCTGTAGCAGATCCATGCTGTGATGAATCATCAGAGTCGTGTTGATCCATTTTGCAGCTTTTATTGAACAGGGTCAGACAGGCAAGGTCGAAGGGAATAGGGAATAAACAGTAATCCTAGTCGATAGGCAGGCACAGGGTTCAGGGCAGGCGCCAAGAATCAGTATCAAAGAACAGTTCAATATAAACATGACGACCAGGGGAGGGATGTCGGGTGCTGCAACCTCATCCTGGTCCCTCTCTCCGACTTCGTCAGGTGCAGCAGCGGGCTTAAGCAAAGAAACATGGAATGTGGGTGAGATACGATAGGTTGCAGGTAATTCTATGGTATATGAAACAGGTGTTATTTGACGTATGACTTTGAAAGGACCCACGTACCTTGGACATAATTTCCTACAGGGCTGGCAGAGTCTGAGGTCCCGGGATGACAGCCAGACCCAATCTCCAGGCTGATATTCAGGACTGGGGGGTCTGTGGCGGTCGGCTTGCTCAGTGGTCCTCCTGACGGCCCGCTGAAGGTGGACATGGGCTGCGTTCCAGGTCTCTTCACTGCGATTGAGCCAGTGATCGACTGTGGGCAGATCTGTGGGCTCACTGGACCAGGGAAACAAGGGTGGTTGAAAGCCCAGGATGCATTGAAACGGGGTTAGGTTGGTGCCTGCTTTCCTGAGGGAATTTTGAGTGTACTTGGCCCAAAGAAGGAGCTGACTCCATTCCTGTTGGTTGTATGATCGTAGGAATCGTATGAGTTCTTGATTTTGTTGTTCTGCTTGCCCGTTTTCTGGGTGATAGCCCGAAGTGAGGCTCACATTAATGTTCATTTGTCCGCAAAAGGCCTTCCATATCCTCGAGGTGAACTGCGGTCCCCTGTCCGAAACTATGTCTTCAGGTAGACCATAGAACCTGAAGACCTGCTCCATTAAGATCTGGGCTGTTTCCCAGGCTGTGGGTACTTTGAGTAGGGTAATGAGGCGACAGGCCTTGTAGAACCAATCTACCACTGTTAGCACTGTGGTGTGGTGATTTGAGGGTGGTAGATCTGTGACGAAGTCCACTGCCAGATGGGACCAAGGTCTTTGGGGTATAGGCAGAGGATGGAGCAATCCAGCGGGCCGTTGAGGGGAACTCTTTGTCATATTGCTGGTGGGGCAGTTCTTTACTTTAGTAACGTCCGAGTTAAGAGTGGGCCACCAGAAGGTGTTGGTGGTGAGTTCAATGGGGGCTAGAATTCCTGGATGTCCTGCACTTGGGTTGGCATGAGCTGCAACAGTCTTTTTCTCAGAGGCTCGGGAACATATGTGCATTCTTGAGGGCATTCTGGCGGTGTCGGGTCGTTGTCTTGAGCAGCTGCCAGTATCAGAGAAGGTGAAATTATGTGTCTGGGGAGCTAGGCTGAGCTGGATGGTCGTGCTATCTTGAGAGGGTGTCTGCCTTGCCGTTCTTGGATCCCGGTCGATAGGTGATTTTGAACTCAAACCGTGTAAAGAAAAGGGACAACTGCGCCTGTCGAGCATTCAGACTTTTGGGAAGGTACTCGAGACTGCAGTGGTCTGTGAAGATGTAAAAGCGGACTTGAGGTCCAGGTAAGGTGCAGGCAGGTGTTCGATGTCAGGATCCTCCTCATCGTTGAGTTGGATGTGGCTGATGGTGCGTGTGGTTTTGGTGATGCATTTGGCCTGACATTCTGGAGACCACTGGGAAATTTAAATCCTTTTTAGGATTAAATCCTCCTTATAATAAATACAAGCACAAACAGTCATAGCGGAGTTCAAAGACACGGCACTCACCGGGAATGATCTGGTGCAAGGCGGCCGAACTGAGCAACTAGCTCTGAGATGGCCGGGCTTGCCGCAGTAGAGGCTTAAATTGTTCTCCAGTCTTCTCTCTCACTCCTCAGAAGTCAGGTGTGCAGCGCCGATTTGCATGGGCTCAGCCGGGGGTTGACTGGATGAGCTGCTGATATTCGGAGATGTGGTAGTGTGGCGCCCTCTCCTGGAGCGCATGAGGTGGTCTGTCTGGATGGCTAGCTCCATGTACTCCTCCAAAGAGCGATCGTCATCGCTGCAAGCCAGCTCTGTTTGGAGTTCCTCCCAGAGGCCCCTTCAATATAAAGGCTTGAGCGGGTCGCTGTCCCAACCCGTCTGTGCAGTAATTAACTGTGAATTCAGCTGCTGAAGAGGTGCCTTGTTTTAAGGTGACAAGCTCGTCTCTAGCATCTCTACCATCCACAGTGTGATCGAATACCTCTCTGAACTGCCTCAGGAAGCTGTTGTAATAGGGAAATGTCATCCTCCGTCCTTCCCATAGCGCTGTGATCCATTCCAAGGCTTTTCCGGTGAGCAGAGAGCACACGAGGGGGACCTTACTATCATCCGTAGGAAAACATCCGGGTTGAGAGTTCATGTACAGATCGCATTGTAGCAGGAAACCCTTGCACTTGCCTTGTGCTCCGCTGTATTTCTCCGGCAGCGTGAGGCGGGCTGGATTCGGCTGGACTGGAACCTGGAAGTTGGAGCTGGAGTAGGCGGCTGTGGTGCTGGAGGAGTGGCTGGCATGCTGAGCGATGCAGTGGAGGTAGTGAGCGCTTGAACCAAGTAGACAAGTCTTCCGTCAGCGAGGTGAGTTTCTCTAGCTGGCTTTGATGAGCGTTTAGCATAGCTGCTTGGCGGGTGACTTCACCAAAGAACTTGTAAACCGCCGCTGGATCAGTTGTAGGCGAAGTTTTCTGTGATGAATCATCAGAGTCGTGTTGACCCATTTTGCAGCTTTTATTGAACAGGGTCAGACAGGCAGAGGTCAAAATCACGGGCAGACAGGAATGACAGGGAATAAACTGTAATCGTAGTCAGTAGGCAGGCAAAGGGTTCAGGGCAGGTGGCAAGAATCAGTATCAAAGAACAGTCCAATATAAACACGAGAACAACCAGAAAACGCTCGGAGATGACAGCCGTGGCAAATAAAACCTTCGCGTTGAACCTTAGGAAAGTCAATGTATTTATAGGGTGGATAATGACGAACACCTGGGCCGAATTAGGCCAAGGTACATGGGTCAAAAGAGTCTTGTTACTCTTACCAGTTATGCTAAAATGTTTTAAAGTCAGTTATTTCTATCTTTTTCGTTCTACAAAAACACTCCACTCCACTACAGAAGGCCTTTAGGAGGGTAATTTTTTATGGAATGATTTTAAACTCAAAATGATTAATAGATGCACGCATAATTATCCATGCGCTACATAAGTTTAATGCATGCTTCTTATTACAAACACAGAAACACCTTTAGATTTCAGTATGTGTACATTCAGGTTTAAATGCTTGTGTAGCGATTTGTACAAATAAAGACATGTTTGTGGATAAAACTGCTCTATTCTACATTAATAAATCAAATTGCGCATGCCCATGCATTTATTGATTTCTTGCTCGAGTCAATCCTGTTCGGTTCATTTGAATTTTAAGACTCATTTTCCGTGGTTTTCAGCATCACTGAAACATACGCACGTTTACTGAAAGACAAGACAGGCAGCTACCAGGGCAAAAGCTGCTTTAAATGAAAAGGTTGCTCACACCAAATATTGATTTAATTTAATTAATAAAAAAAAAAGGTAATGGATAAAGAATATCCATTTATGACATTATTTTTAATTGCCTAAAACTTTTAACAGTACTGTAGCTTTGCAGGGAGCTTTCTTGAATCGTCTTGGAGACATTGTTCTGAATTTAGTCTGTCTCGGTATTCTGTCTCTTCATGTTATCCCAGGCAAACCGGATGATGATCAGATCTCTGTTTGTAGAAACTGCCACACTACAGCAGAAGATAGAAATAACTGACTTAAACAAGGGGATTTTTATAGATGTAAAAAAAAAAATATTGATATAATAATGTTGGCCACCACCACTGAAGTCTTCCTGATCATACTAGGCCTATTTTCTTTCATGGTATATTTAGAAAATTCGCTCTATACAATTCCTAATCAATTTAAATTAGGCTGCATTTTCTGATAGTAAAGACTACAAAATTAGATTAGCCTCTGATCTGGGGCTCTATAATATTTACCATGTAATTAAAGTAACCAAAAAAAAACCCTATTAATATATAATACAAAACGATCCTGATGCTTAACTGATCCTTCATTTAATTGAATGAAATGAATTGTACTTTGTTTCTTTTTTTCCCTACCCATCCAGAATAAACAGATAATTGCCAACTCTGCACTGTGACTGCCACCTAGTGGTAGCTGCCTGTCTTGTCTTTCAGTAAACGTGTGGGTGTTTCAGTGATGCTGAAAACCGTGGAAAATGAATCTCAAAATCTAAATGAACCGAACAGGATCGACTCGAGCAAGAAATCGATAAATGCACGTGCGGATTCCCTTTCGCACGCGCAAAAGATGACATTTTATTAGAAAATAGAATATTTATACTCAAAAAATTACTTTGAACTCAGCACATTAATTTAATTAATTACTCATAAATTTAATTAATGCAGACACCAGTTGAACAACATTTGTTTCAGTTTAGAAACGCACATTTGCAAGTTTTCCACACGTTAATAGATTGCAGTGAGCCTTGTGTGTAGGTAGTTGTGTGTGTGTGTGTGTGTGTGTGTGTGTGTGTTGTGAAAACTGTAAAAATGCGAAAATGTAGTCTCAAAATCCAAATGAACCGTACAAGATTGACTCAAACTAAACGTCAATAAATTAACTCGTGTCACCTGATTCACAAATGCGCAGATTCCTTTTTGCATGCGCAATTTATGCTTTATTAATGTAGAATAGAGCAGTTTTATTCACAAACATGTCTTTATTTGTACAAATCGCTACACAAGCATTTAATCCTGAATGTCCACATACTCAAATTGAAAGGTATTTGTGGGTTTGTAATAAGAAACATGCATTAAATTTATATTGCGCATGGATAATTGTTTGTGCGTCTATTAATCATTTTGACTTAAATCATTTTGACTGTTAAAATCATTCCATAACTTTTAACATAACTGACTGGATTCATCTGAAAGAAGAAAGCCATAAGCTCTCAGGATGGCTCGAGGGTAAATGTGAGAGTAAATCACAGGCTAATAATTTTCATTTTTGGTTGAACTAACCCTTTAATGCTTTTTCTGAAGTAGTGTTTTGTATTTTCATTCAATATTTGTGGCAGGTACATCACCAAGCGGCCCGTCCGGGACAGACTCCTGCGGGAGCGAGCTCTGAAGATCAAGGAAGAGCGCAGCGGAGGCATGACAACTGATGATGACGCCATGAGCGAGATGAAGATGGGACGTTACTGGAGCAAAGAGCAGCGCAAGCAACACCTCCTGCGAGCAAAAGAGCAGCGGCGGAGGAGAGAGTTCATGCAGCGGAGCCGGCTTGAGTGCCTTCGGGAAAACCCGCTCAGCAGCGGGGAGGGACGCCCGGAGCCCAGCATCATTGAGCTCAGCCACCGCAAGATGATGAAGAAGAGAAACAAGAAGATCCTGGACAACTGGATGACCATTCAGGAGCATATGACGCATGGGGAGAAAGCTCCCGAGGGTTCTGCAGTCCACAGCGCCTTCCTCTCCGTCACTACTGTATAGATTCACAAGCCACTTCTCAAACTTTACCCCATGCGGTACGATAGACTTTTGCCTCGTTCAATGTGGCGATTTTTATGAGAAAAGAAAAGAAAAAGTATTTTTCACACTTTGTTAAAATTTTTTAAGAAATTCAATGAGATTCGTTGCATTTTTTTATGCTTTTTTTGTTACCGGAATATTTTAACTAAGGTACCTAAAGGAATACAGTATTTCACTCAAACATTACAGTTCTGTCATAATTTACTTTCAAGCTCTAAACCTGTTTAACTTTGTCTATAAGAGGACATGGTGATGGAAAAATGAAATGGGGAAAAAGCTTATTTCAGAATTTTTGAGTGTGCTAGCAATAGTGTGACATTTCCCCCAAGAACCTTTTACAATTTTTAATTTGAACTTTGCATTTAACTTGTTTGCAAACCAAAGTTTTAATTTGCATATAAAACTTTTCAAAATGTTTACTGTTTTGCTTTCACCCAAAAGTGTTTTTTGTGTTTTTCTTTCTTTACTAAAGCTTTACCTTTGTCCTGTAGTTTTTTATTTTGAATTTTACTTGTTTGCGTATCAATTTTTACACAACCTTAGTGCAAGAATGCAGTATGAAATATAATTTCTCCCATCTCATATTTCCTTATGTATTTTGTTGACTACGTTTATGCTACCTTGTCATTTTGTTTGTTCATATTAATATTTATTATATTTTGTTTTGCTAAAAAAAAAGTCAGTCATTCAGGTGTGAATAAATGTATTTATTTTTGTTTATTTATTTATTTGTCATTCCTCACAGGATCTGAAGATAATGTTTACATTTCAGCATAAAGTGACTTGTTGAGCAATCTCCTGCCTTTAATCTTCCCTGCTGAGTCTATTTTTCAGACGATGTAGGATTTGTGTTGTTTGTCAGAGCAGCTCTGGTGTCTAGCTGAAGATAACCGGGCCAGGACTACCTCTACCTCAGGACGCGCCTCCCAAGATCCTGACAAAACCAGAACATGTGTACTGCTCAATTAATTGATGATATTAACCACAAACAGCCATTCATGGTTTAGTTCTTCCTATTTTCTTAAAATTAGTATTGAATTAATGCCTGGGTTATAATTTTCTCTTTTTTAGAGGTGCTGGTTAACAGAAGTCCAAACACACTTATAAATGCTTCCCTAATACTGTACTAAATATATTGACAATCAGTGTTGTGCAAGTTACTTCCAAACTGTAGTATATTATATATTACTTGTTACTGCCATTTAAAAGTAATGCATTACATTAGAATATTACTGATTCAAAATTGTAATGCGTTACATACTCTCACCAAAATAACTATCAGCGTGCTGTCAGCGCAGTTGCATTCGAATACACGCAATAGACTAAAGCTTGTCACAGCTTCAGCAAAAGTAGCTTAATTACCAGGAATAAGTCAGAGGAAAAAAGTAGGAAGATATTTTAAAATGATTTTGTGTTTTGTGAGTCCGTGCCACAAAGATAAATTTCATGACTCGCAATCTCCTCTGATGCACCTTAAGTAATCTTTATGGTTTTAAATTATAATAAAAGAGGTTTTGGTTTCAATTTATTTTTTTTTTTCGTTAAGTGGTCATTTAAATATTTTTAATTAATGCCTTTTTTCGCTGAGTTTTGGTTTTTGTGATTATTTATTTATTTATTATTTTTTTGCTTGGACACAAATAAAAGTAGACCCTTAACAGTTCTGAATGAGGTATTACTCTTTCCTTAAAAAAATTACGCCGTCTGCCTTTGTTTCCACTGAAAAAAAAATGCAAGTGATTGCCCTGGTTCCTTCGTGTGCTGCAAGAGCCTGTGTTAGATTCTCTTCACCAAGTGAATATACCATCATACCTGTAACGAAGGCTGAGAGATGACAATGCATGTGAATTCAAATGCGAGTTGTTTATTGTGAAACAGAGCGTAGACATACAGGCTGGGTAGTCACCGGCGAACATACACAGAGAAGGCTGAGCAAGAAAGTAGTCAGAGTCCAGGTGAGGGTCGGTAACCAGTAAATATAATCCAAAAGGGCAAGACAGAGATGGTGGTCAAAAACAGGCAAGGTCAGTAACAACAATTCAAAACACAGAGAATAACACGGAGTGGAAAACAACAGGGTTGAAAGTGCAATGGACTGTGAGGAGACAGACACACAGACTGGTATTTATACAGGTGATAATGATTGAATGATTAAACCTAAACAGCTGTGGAGGAAAGGTGCATTCTGGGGAATGGAATCCAGTACATGAAATGGGGAGACAGGCTGAGACTATGATATAGCCCCCTCCCTAAGGGGCGGCTTCCATACACCCCTAGGCTTGGGAGCCGGCAGGAACGTCCTCAAGGGAATATGGCTCCTCGTACCGTAAATCGGGAGTGGGACCCGTTACTGACTGGCTTGACACTTTGAGGACCTTCTGCAGCTTCCCAGGCTATGTAACCGGGTCAGACTGGACACCACACAGGCCCTCTCGCTGTGAAGTGATGGTGGAACCCATCACTAGCAGATCAGGGATCGCTAGGTTGGTGGCAGCTCTTCCAGCTGTAAAATGCGAACCGACTGAGCATCATACCGCACAACAGGCTGTGAAACTGATACCGACTGGACGTGAAACGGTGAAACGGGTTGAGCAATTGGCACTGTAAGGGTTAAACACGGCCCCTCTCGCCGTGAAACAAGATTAGAATCCCTTTTTTGGTTTGGGAGACGCGGGGGTTTTCGGCGGATCTGGCAACCGCTCTGGCAACCAAGGCGAGTGCCGATCCGTGGGCTCATCTTAGTGTTCGCGGCGCGACGCTTATTCCTCACACAGTCGAGCGCGCGAACGTCCTTCTCCACCTCCCC
The DNA here is from genome assembly GCA_034779775.1 of Enteromius afrohamiltoni. NCBI lineage: Eukaryota > Metazoa > Chordata > Actinopteri > Cypriniformes > Cyprinidae > Enteromius > Enteromius afrohamiltoni. Next base: position 223,913 of record JAUYWG010000066.1, on the reverse strand, counting down.
GACGGTGTGACCCACAAAACGCAAGCACAAAGTCTATGAGTCTTTCCAAAGTTCAGTCTGGGTCTTCATCGGGCAAATCACGCAGTAATACAAGATCCAGACCCGAAAGGGTCGAGGCGTGTGAACAGGGTTCGAATTACAAAGTGACTTTCGGGGGAGCCCTATTTTCCGATCCTCCCTGACTGACTTTAACGCTTTTGGTGCATGTTCGGTCATTTAAAACAATAGGTTTACAGTAAACATATTGTTTACTTAGTAAACTGTTTACTTCAAAACGCATGCGTCAGTCAGTGTGGTCAGTGTTGGGGCAAACAGCTCTGTCCACGGTTCAACCGCGCTTAGGCCTACATCATGCAAATCATGATGAAAACAGAATAGGATTAGGGCCAATCCTCACAAACGCACAGATCAAGTAAGTAATTCCATGATTCTTACCTTAACAGGCTGAGACTGTGACAATACCTTTGCACGTGTTAATACAGCGCAGGTGTAACATTTAAACAGTGTTATATGCTTGACATGTTTTATTTTATTTTAGGCATGTTGTGATGATTTGAAAAGGTTCAATTGATTAAAAAAAAACCTTAAAAAAACGAAATCTTAATATTTAATGAACAAAAATGCTCCTAGTGTTTTTCTAAATTACCTTAATAAAACAAACTAAACTAAATATTATTATTTTGCCATGAAAAAACTGAACTATTTTAATAGCTGAAACAGTATGAGCTGTTTTGGTAGAAGGACAGCTGTCCAGTGCGAGCCAGGCGGAGCTATTAGCCTCGGACACAGAGGCTGAAATAATTTCCACTGTTGGGCCAGTAGCCTCGCGACACCTCTGCAAAACCTGCCCTAAATATGCCTTCACTTGACCGCGTTACGCATACAAGGTTACCCCAGCTAGAGAGAGATGAATTAAATAAATCGCTCTACACATACTGTAGGCTATATATTATATAGGTAGGTTTCCTATAGTATTAATTTACAAACTTGGACGCCACACACGGATAATAACTGACCATGAACAGAAAATAGAGCAGATTTGGTCTGTTTGTATAAGAAACTGATTTGAGCGGATTGTTTTTCTCAGTATGTTTTTATTTCTCTTCATCTGAAGCAGTCATTGTACATCTCAACTGTAAATTGTTCTGGCTCAATGTTCTTCGTCTGATCTGAGTAATCTGTAGTCATCTCTTGACCAGGTGAATGTGTGGTCATCGTGATATTTTGACAATGAATAAATATTTTCTTCAAAACTTAAAAACGTAATTGTGATACAGCCTTTTAATATTGCTGATTTAAGCCCTGTTAATCATGTCCTTTTATATCCATGTTATTTGCTGTTTATTCGCAGCTCAAACAGAGGCTCTTGTGACATAAAGATGATGGAAATAGATGTGCTATTATAATTATGTTATTTTAGAAAATTCACCAGCTTGTCAGGCAATAACTTTAATTTAATACCAATGATGATGATTACCCGTTTAGCTATTATTTTACCTACAAAGCAGCTAACAGTTCATACAGTAAAAGTATGAATAAAGTACCATAATAAACCTTGATCAGAGTCCACACGTGAACTAGTTTCACAGCTGCAGTTTTCCCTCAAGAATAAACTGGAAACATCAGGGGAAATCTGAGGCCTAAAAGAGAATTAAGGAGCGATTATGAGGAATGTGCACGAGTCAAAAAAACTGGGCTACAGCGGAAACTCAGAGTCCAGCATTAAATGGAAATCAGATCAGCTCTTTGATTTCTAATACAGGAACATAATCACTCATGAACACTTACAGACTGACACATGTAAATGACACAGAAATCTCAACAGGATTAAAGTCATTCACTAAGTGATAAAATGATCTCATCACATCCACAGCAGGTAAACACACCCCTCATTACTGAATCAATGCGACCCAGCTAAACAGATCAAGCAGCGACTGCAGCAGCTTTCAAAGTCAAGTCTGTCTCACTAACCTGGGCTTTAGTTTAGAAGAGTTCCTGCCATCCAAACCCAGCTGTTGCACACTCAACATTATGAGGAAACACGTTGGGTTGAAACCACAGAATTATGGAAATATGTATATAAACTCAAAATTCTGAGGAAAAAATATAAGAATGTAAACTCAAAATTCTAAAACAAAATATTAGCACTTAACAGAATTATATCAAGGACTGATGGATACAAAGCTAAAATATGAGGCAAAAATGTACAATTACCTTTTCTATATTTCCATAATTTCATGCTGCCATACTAATGCAACACTAGAGCCATGTCCACTGTCTTTTATAGTGTTTCTGAATGTAGATGAATCTCACAAAGGAATAATTTATCTGAAAACGAGACAGACTACCTCTCATATCATTCTTTCTGCTGAACACAAAGACAGATGTTTAGCACAATATTAAGGTCTGAACATTCACTTCATTGATGTTTTTCTCCATGCAGTGGAAGTGAAGAGAGACAGATGATAGCATCATATGATCTGGACATTCATATCCAGAGTTATTACTGTCTGTGTGAGAGCAGGCCTGTTTTAATTCTTATTATAATTATTAAAAAAAGCATTGTTCACATGTTCTCTTTGTGTCTCTGTACAAAGAAGTTATCTGTTTGATTATTTAATTTCCTTTTCTTGCATAAATGAGAAGACTGAGTGAATGAAGCTCAGATGTGCTGCTCTGGGATCAGTGTTCAGCTGGTATGACTGATCTGAGATCAGCTGTAAGACGTCTGATTTCTGTCTGTATTATCATTCAGGACAGAGACATGTTTTATATGCAATGTTCAAATGCCATCTGCTGTATAAAAGCAGCTCAAAAATGAGACTTCAATCATCATAATATTGTACTCACAGTATTGTAGATTCATCTCTCAATTCCATAGGTCATGTGACAGGATCTCATCTTCAGAACAAAACAAAAGATTTAAAAAAAACGAATAAAACTGAGAGAAACAAAAAAATAAAATATTTTATATAATAATATGATTAAATGAGAAGATTTTAAACTAATTTTATTTCAGCTAAAGCCAAGGCAAAAAAAAAAAAAAAAAGACATAAAAAAAAACTATAAATACTGTACATATCAAAAAGAAAAACCACAAGAAATTATATATATATATATATATGTATTATTTATATATAAATATCTAGCTCTAAAATTTCTTCTTGACACTAAAATCACATTGACCTGCAGCCGAACCTTTGATGAGCCTGCAGCACAGAAGCAGTCTTCAACGCACAGGTGTATTTATAGAAATACACAACAATTCATTGCTCCATGAAGATATTTTGTACATTTCCTTCCATAAATACATTAAAACTGTATTTCTGATTAGTAATATTAGTAATATTAGTAATAAATACGCATTACTAAGAGCTTCATTTGACATCTTTAAAGGTGATTTTCTCATTATTTCGATTTGTTTGCTCCCTCAGATTCTAGTTGTATCAAATATTGTCTAATCCTAAAAAACCATACATCAATGGAAAGATTGATTTACTCAGTTTTCAAAAACTAACCTTTATGACTGATTTTGTGGTCCAGGGTCATATTTATGAAACAATACGTGGAGGCGTACAGATAAAACACAAGTCCTGCTAATCTTCTGATGCTGGACGTCTGTGGTCATTTACATGCGGCTCACAGGAGCTCAGATCTTTACAGAGGTTATACTTCTCAACTCTGTCAGAGTGTATGTGTAAAGCCCATGGGAACACCTAAACAAACATGTTAGCATGCTAGTTAGTGACGGGAAATTTCAGGTGCTGGGATTTGTTCATGAGGTGTGAGATTAAAGTGGGTCAAACGCCTCAGGAGCAGAAATCCAGCGCAAGAGAACATCAGAAACAGAGCAAGAGAAGCTTTCATGTCAGAAAACACATTTCTGTGGGTCGGCCTTCATGAGCAGCGCAGAATTGAACAACAAAACACTGACGGCTTTACTCGTGAAGAAACCAACACAAAACACATCTGAAACCAGCCTGAGACGGTCCCACAACACATCAACACAGACCAGCTGACCACTTTAGACTGGTCTGATAACAAAACTCTTCAGTCAATCACTCCTTTTATGCACAACAATACATATAATGACAAAAAACAGCCTAAGATGGTCTTCTGGTCCTAAATGTGCTCAAAAAACAAAAACACTAAAATAAACTTAAACTTGTACACTGGTTTACTGGTCCCAAAAACAGACCAGTATATTTAACCTGGTTTTTCAAAGCGGTGCAGCATTTGCAACACATCCAGTACGAGAACATACTGATAGTTCATGAGTAATTAAACCATCCCTGATGACATAGACACTACTTAAACCAGCCTAACACAAGGTTTGCTTGTTTCAAAATTGCTAAAACGCATCAAAGAGTGGTCTATTTGGCCACCTAAGACTGGTTTAAGGCAATTTTTCACAGCTGTGCAGCAACTGCAACACATATATTGATAGTTAACCAGTAATTTAACCATTTCCAAACACTAAACTTAAACCAGTCTTGCTAGTCCTAAATGTACCCATAAACAAAGAAGAGTCCATCTAGTTTAATCATGTGGTGAATATGGCTGACTACCTGGTTTAAGCTGGTTTTGCACACTCTCGGCCAGGTGTTTGGTTACGGTGGTTAACCTGCCCAGCCGAGCAGTTAATGTGGGTTGTTGTTTTTGTTTATGAAAGAGCTGAGGAGGTAGTTCTGCTGTTATTGTCAGTCGTCATCTGTCAGACGGAGGTGTTTCCTGACACTGAGAGAGACGTTCTCCTGAATCATAGATCAATCATCATGGTGAGATTCTCCATGGGAGGCCTTCATAACACAGCTCATTAAAGCAGCGCTGCCATATGCCCAACACACACACCGCCAAGATGTTGTTCGCTGAACGCTTTGATAGCGGCCCATCAAATATTGATATGTTCCCAGCTGCCGTTATTTGACATGTTGCCGGCGTCGTTGTTCTTTTAATAACCTTCCTGTGTTTTGTCTTGTTTGTCCCTTCGAGGTGTCTGTAATATCCTTCCATTATTAATCTGGCAGAATGGAAATGTCACTCCTGCAGGATTTTGCCCGCCGTGAGTTTAATGCGGGAATGGATTTAGGCTCTCTGAAGACTCCATTACGCTCCACACAATCAGGAATTACCATACGAAAGATGAAAAACTTCCCAAAAACAACCCAACGTCTGCTCTCAAAAGATGCCTTCACAGGAATGATCCAGGTATAATGTTAACACCTTTACACTTTGTTGACACTTACAGTGTACACCGCACTAAACATTAAAGCAGACCCGGTTTACATTCACATGACTTAAACTCGCTTATTATTTACTGGCCCCAAATGTCCCTGAAAGCCGTAAACACAGATAAGTTTAACCTGTTTATTTAAGACCAGATAGTTCAGCATTTACAACTGCTAATACAACATATGATGAAAAAAAAACACAACTTAAACCAGCTTAAGATGTTTTACTGATTCCCACACAGACCAGCCTGATCAGGAAGACCAGCTAGTGTAGCAACTGTTTTTCTTAATGAATCAGTGATTCAAAGCACAAATTGATTCAGTAAATAAACAGCACAGAGCGTTTCTTCAGAGAGGTACAACAACGCTTTGTTTGTAATCGCTATTTCACAGCAAAACAGAGTTTTATCTGCAAAGAGCAAAAAAAAAAAAAAAAAAAAGATTTGCAGAAATAATAATATTTGAATCTTTAACACTATGAGTTTGAAACTGAACAGTCCTGTTTCCTAAAGATGCATTTGAAGATTATAAAGTTAAAAAAATAATAATACAATTATATGAGTCTTTCACTCATATAATTTTTTTTTTAATTTCCAGTGTGAGTGAATCATTATATTGATTCGAACAGCTGATGAGGTCAAGAATGAATTGTAAATCTCATCTTGATTCATTAAAACTGGCTCATTTGTAAACTTTCACACAACTGTAAGGAATCATTAAGGAATTGATAAATTTAATAAACTTACGTTTAATTTATTTGTTTACTTAGCTCTTTGGTTGGTTTATGTAAATGAAATCAAAGATTTATTTAACTATGATTATCCTGAATTGGAAACATGAAATACACTCTATTGACCAATACGACCAGCGTTTAGCACAATAAGCATATTTTAAACTGTTTACTTAACTCGTGATCAGCTAATTTCACAAAGGTTTAATGTTTCTTTCTGTCTAAGAGTAGGGTAGCTCAGGATCTGAGCAATATTTGAGTTTTCCAGAACACAATACACAAGGCAGAGAATTCCAAATTACGAGAATACACTTTTATTGTTGGAACTAGTCTACTGTACAAACACTAAACTTAGGCTTACATAAACACACACACACACACACATACACATGCTGTTTAAAGATGTAACGTTATGAGCTTTGCTGAAATCCAAAACCATAACCCGTGAGAAACCAACCAGGAGAAATGTAGCTTATAGCCCTAAGTTTAATTGCATCTTTCAGCAAGTAGAGGAAACTGTTGTCTGTGTTACCGTTCTCTCATCTGATGCGTTTGTCTGCAGCAATTCTCTGCCCTCTGTTTGGCTTCCTGATGTCCATGCGGTCGATCGCTGATAGGTTCTCAGAGTTTGTTGCAAGATGTTGTTGAAAGCTTCAGCAGTTGGGATGAGCTGTTTGATGAGGTCTGATAGAGAGAGAGAGAGAGAGAAGCCTCTCAGCTTCATCACACAGACTCTCAGAGAAGCAGAAACATCTTGAATCTTATTCAGACAGAGCAGAGCAAACAGAATCACTGTCCGATTCAAGCTTAACGTTCAGCTCAGATCCTGCTCTGAATGATTATGAGTCTCCTCTCAAGACTACCTGAGGTTTACTGATTCAACACAACTTCAGAATCAAGTCCAGAGAGCTCCGGGGATATTACTCAAACTATATCCAGAACTTCAGCCAAGACAGAATATAAAACAGCTTCAGCTTCTTTCAGCTAGCTGTCACAAATTCTCATTTAGTTTAAATAACAAAAACTAGATTAACTAAAAACAACTACTACTAAAAATAACTACTATATAGACCAAATACATAAAAATAAAGGTAACACTTTATAATAACTACACGCTATGAATCATTAGTTAAGCATTAGTACATAGTCAGTTCCTTTATAAAGCATTAGAGAGAATATAGCCGGGTGCTTGTGACAAAAAGATTTATTGCCTTGACCCTTGACCTCATAAAAATAATAAATGATTTCCATATGTGACCTTTTGATCTTAAAATAAAATCCAGAAGTATAAATCGCCATGCGTGAAATCTGGGTTGTCATCTTATATGATCCGTATCGATGAAATATGTTGTTTGTACATGCCAGTCAGATGTTTATGTTATAAATGAAGGTCTGAAGAATGTTTTTGATGGTTTTATGGATTGTTTCAAGGAATGTTTAGCGCATCTGCAACCCACACGACATTGGGTTGCACACTATGCGCACTCTCTCTCTGCCTTCTCAGATTTCTCAGCTCTCTCTCTCTCTCCAGAGATGTGTGCAATGTCTGAAAAGGACAAACATTAACTTAACTTATAACTTGAGTTTATAATTTTACCATATCATAATAAGTTATAAAAAAAAAAAAAAAAAAAATCCTTATAGCCTGTAACGTTGGTATGCTGGTCAAGGAGAGTACAGGAATTGTTAGACTATAATAAACAAAGTCTTTTAATGATGAAGCAAAACGAGGAGAATCTCGTAACATCAAAATAACACACACAGGGTAACACAAACATTGACTGACCAAATCACACTCAAAAGACAGGGGTTTTAAACACTGAAGACTAATCACTAAACACGACACAGCTGGGGAAACACAGGTGGAAGGGAATCAACTAATAATTACATCAAACACAGGAACTACCAAATATGGGCACACAGGAAGGAAGACCGGAAGACATAAATTGAAACTAACAATGAAAACGAAACCAAACCAAAAATGCAAAAACACAGAGAATAAACCGAAATAAACAGACATAGAATGTTACATAGCCGTTGATCCTGTTTATTTTGTAGCATTTATTTATTTATTTATTCGTTCTGCAGCATGCCCCATCGCAACAACAACAATCATTTCAGGGGATGAGTAAAAATTATTTTGCAAAACCACTTTTGTTTGTTTTCACAGATGTAAGCTAGCGTACCTTAGCTTTCTATGACCTCTAGACACAGTCCAGGTTCATATTTTCACAGACGTTAATCAATATTATGTCTATGTGGTGCATAGGCACAACATTGCTGTTATTTTACCCTACGTACATCTTGTATACTCATATGGACTGATTAGACACAGACAAATCTCAGCGACATTCCCACGCAAAGGTGGTTACACTCACACACAAACGCTTGATTTGGTATCTAGCGAGACTTGCATCGTGATGTCTTGATCTTTGATTCTATTATATATATGGTGTATGGAGTGATAGCTTTGTAAGTAGAGCTATGGTAATTAATATACCAGACGTGACAAATTACTTTACATGGAGCATGACTGACCCCTACCGGCTAAAATTACAGCTGAGTGTCATTTGAAGTCGTATAATAATCCTACATATGACGCCTTTATGACTTTCTGGAGACCGTCTTGTAAAAGTCAAAACTCTTGTGTGAAACTTTACATCTCACCCAGCGATTTGAAGTCGTATCCGAACTCTTTTTTTAACATTATGGATCTGTCTGCGGTTTGACAATTCGATGATACTGTCAAACACGAATAAACAATGAGATTAAAAGTGTGTGCCAGAGATTGTTTAAAACGAGCTTCGAGTCTGATATTGCCAGACTTGATTAATGAAATGTGCCAACTGGTAAAACTGGCGTACAGCCGATCCTGAGGCAAAATCTGGCTGGAGAGGTTTAGCAGGTATTTGTTGACCATCTAGACGGCCAGGAACTCCAAATTGTAATGATTGAATGCGAACAGGTTTTTACTGTAGGCTTCTGTGAACGAGTCGTTATCCACCATAGCCAGGACGATAGATTTCAGTAAGGTCCCCCAAAAATAAGTTTTCTTGATTTGATACTTGGGATCCTGCAGGTATGGAGAAATTTTTTAGACATACCCTGTCTATAGGGTACTTGGCAGTGTTCGAAAGCAATGTTTGGGCGTAGGCCAGGCTCAAGGATGGTGTTATCGTTAGATGATCTCGACATCACGTTTGCTCTGATTGGACCTCGGGTTCCTGGTGTTGTTGCTGGTTGGCCCTTTGGTAGTACCGCTGATCTGTTTGTTGCAATGAGAGCGGATACGCGGTTGATTGAGCTCCTCTGAGTCCCTCTGGACTTTGCCACTGCCGTCTCTCTGGGATGCGTTGGATTGGTGATCTTTTGTGGAGAAGATGCACCAAGTGGATGTTTCTTTTCGGAC
>JAUYWG010000066.1:197256-213717 GCA_034779775.1 Enteromius afrohamiltoni | reverse complement strand
AATACAATAAATTTTATACTCATAATAAAAAAAAATAATTAAAAAAAAAAAAATAAATACCTGTTCAGTACCAAAAAAAAAGTATATATATATATATATATATATATAAAAAGTTATATGACATTTTTAGTCTATGAACAGGTTGACATTTAAGTTATTATACGCTAATAATTTTCCCCTCCTGGAGCCTGTTTGTGAACACGTTGTGACCGAATCTTTGAGTTAAAGCAGAACATTCTCATTCAGTTTAAATTGACTAGATATACTTAAACTAAAAACAAAACAATAAGTACTATATACACCAAATACATAAAAATAAATACATAAATAGATGCAATTTAAGTCCCTTCAGGCATCTGCCAAATGTATATAAAATATTATTATTATTATTATTATTTTATTATTATTAAAAGTAAAATAAAAGTTTATTTGGACAAAAAAATCTGCTAAATTTATCATCACAAAAAAACTATAACAAAACAAAAATCTGAATAAATAAATAAATAATATCTTGAATGTAAGTCACTTGCTTAAATGCATCTATAAAATAAAATACAAAAAAAAACATTAGCCTAGAAGAACAGGCACACATAAACACAGCAGGAGAGTTCTAAGGCCAATGATTTATAGAGACAATCAAAGAATTACCATTTGAACTTTTGCTTTAATATATTCATTCTTTGTTGACATTTTATTATGATTTATACTGCAGAAATATGCATGTGGACATGTCTGCATAGCTGCTAGATATTTTAGGTTATGATTGTAGAGTCTGATTCATATTCCATCTGTAGCTGCTTTGTAGCGTCCTGCTCAGTTCATTTCTCATTTGGTTAATGGGGTCATAAGAGCGTCTGAAATCCACCACCGGAGGGAATATTTTAACATGTTTGTCCACCACATTCCTCTAGAAAGGACCTGACAGAAAACATGCCATCATCCAATTTGCGTGAATAGGTTTAGCGTGAGCGCATTATCTGTATGCAAATACAGCATTATCCTGTGTGTTCTCCGTCTGTCCTTGAGCGGCTCGCTTCGACACAATCACCATCATCAGCCCTGATCAAATCATCTCACATCGCACGACCCTCAAACATCCTGAGACAGACGCAGTGCATGATGGGAGAACACACAAGATCAGCGTCGGCTCCCTGTGACGTCTGCTGAGAATATGTAAATGTATATGTAAAATAATTATATCTTGAATGCTATATACTGTACGTTGCTTCAGATAAAAGCATCTGCCAGTCGCCAAATAAAATAAATAAAGAATCTTAAATGCAGCGCAGGTTGCTGCAGAGAAGGGCATGAATGAAATTACATTCAATTTTAAATGAAGACTCTTCACTTTCACTTTTACTCTGAATTAAAATTGGTGCTTGACCTCTTCTGACCTCATTGAGTGACTTTCTCATTACAGAACAGATTTCATTTATTTAACTGTAAAGTTACAACTGTAAAATCTAAAATGTTGCTGTCATATTTAGTTTTATAGCACAATTCTGGCAACTGTTTTTTTTTTTTTTTTACATTTTATGGAATTTTTTTTACAGCGTATAAAGTATTCGCCACACAAAAGAAAACAAGTAAATAAATAAATAAACTCCATCTGCAAAACATGAGCATAAATTAGTTTTAAAGGGGTAACATGATGTGATTTCAAGTTTTACTTTCTCTTTGGAGCGTTAAGAGCTGTTAGTGCCGAGTTACGGTCCTTAAAGTTACAAAACTAAAGTCTTAAACCCAAAGAGATATTCTTTATAAAAGTTATGACTTGTCCATACCCCCATAAAACTAAGGGGCTGCACATTTCCATCAGAGAAATTCCGCTTGAGGTATTCGGCCAATCACAGTGCACTGGAAAGCTGGCCAATCAGAGCACCCCTCGCTTCTTTAGGATGATGAGCTCGACTCAAATCGACGCGTTTTAGGAGGCGGGGCTTAGAGGAGTACCAGTAATGTACAGTATGTGGAAAATAATATGTTTTTCCCACCTTAAACCACATAAACACATTACATTACAGCAAATACACAAAATAATGGTTTCAGAAGAGATCTCAACCATGAGCTCAAGACGAACTCATCAGATGATCTGATCTTCATCTCATAGCTTCATAGTGTGTTCATTTCTCCTGAGACTCAGCTGAGAGCCGGTCCGAGGCTGATCACTGATGAACGAACGGAAGCTCATCAGTCCTCTTTCTGCAGCTTTATTGTTCACGCTGCACTTCAGAAATAATTGGCCGTCCGTCATCCCTGTGTAACGGCTTTATTGAGATTGTTGAACAGATATTTCTATAATGTACAGCTGCTGTAATTAGAAGCGTAAACAACAGCAGAAGAGAAAATGACAGACCTGTGACCTCAAACACACACAGAGTACAAAAGAGCGTTCAAAACACCGATCTAGAGAGACACTGAGCTGCGTCTCTCAGAGAAACACATTCACAAGCTTTCACTGACCCATATTCTCCATATTTCACACAGAGACTGTGTGCTTATAAATGTTTAAAGAGATGATTAATGTTTCAGGCGCATGTGTTTATACGAGACAAACGCCTGGTCCTTCACAAGAAAGATTTACTGCTTTACACACACGGCTGATTAATATTCACACACATATGTGCCATGAGTTTCCAGCCAATATTAAGTTGAGCAACACTTTGATTATTACGGATTATCTCTGATATAAACCAGAGTCGCAGAAACAGTGTTAGAGTTGAGTCAAGTAAGGGTTAGTGAGGACAAACAAATGCAAAGATTGAATGCACTGCAAGTCACTAAATAATAACAACTCAATTTAACTCATTCTAAAAAAAAAAACAATAATTCAATTTAATAATAATAATTATAAAATCTTGCGTTTGATTTTGTAAATGATGGTTGGTCCACTTGACAAACATCACAGAAAAAATAAAGATTTAATATTGTAAAAGGTCATATCATTTTTTCTCAAAGCTCCTCTGAAGATAACCGCTGAGATGCTGAGTTCTCCGGAGGCCCATGAGCGCTTGGTTTCACACAAACATGAAGAGTGGCGCTTCTTTAACCCTTCAGTGTCTGTCCGTGGGGAGATCAGATCAGAGGAGGAGACGTTATGAGATCCTCCTGCTGTAAACCTGTGGAAATGTCAGAGAGGTTTTCTCACAGGTCAGCACAGTGGTTTTATTCCCAGCTGATCGCAGACGGGCGCTTTATAAATCGAGTAAACACCAAAGACAAGACTTCAATTTGAGCTGAAATCGCCGGCGGACACATTCTATTACCAACGCTTATAATCCAGCAGCCACTCTAGATCTCAAACCTAAACACTCAGGCCCAACATTAGCATTGAAGAATCGAATCAAATACTATCCCAATCTTTTACAACATGAACAAACAACAGACATGAGCAATATAATGATGCATGCATCTGTCTGTCTGTCTGAGCCTGGGGTGTGCATAACGACTATGATATTTGTTTGTATTTTGCATGCTATTTAAATGCAGAAAACTGACTTTGGCATGCACACAATACGTGCTTTGTTGCTTTCATATAATATATATTTTGGTGTTCATATAATAAGCATCTACCGCACACCCTTAAACCCTAAAAGGGCGTTCTTTGCAAACGCCCTTTCATGAGATCAGGTTAGTATTACAAACTTATTCAGTTTATTAGTATTTAGTAGAAATCTGATCTGTTTCTGACAAATATGCATTGCGTTCATTTTATTAGTTCACGTTAAAACTGGGAAATTCTAATTTATTCAAATTCAACACAGAAGAAACTCTTGTTTACATTTATATTTCAGATCTTTCTGACAGATGAATGACAGAGGCTCATGAATAATGTATGCGGTGGGGGCGGAGCATGTTTGTGTAAGTGAGGTCGCTTACATTTCTCATGAATATTAAATGAGCATCTGACAGACAGCTTAAATAAACATGAAGCAAATGCCTTGTGGGAGAAATGCTGTGTGAGATCTGGAAACGAGTGTTTGAATATGCTACGTTTAACAGGAAGTCCCGTCCTGACTAGTTTTAATTAGATTGTGTGTGCATTAATTGCAATCCAATCCAATCCATTCGTTTGTCTTTAGCTGTCTGTCAAGAGAACGCGGATGATGCTGTTCTTATGTACAGTCTTTTTTAACTTTTCCTCATGATAGAATTACATTCTGTTTGTTTTTTTGTTAAAGATAAGAATCTGTTTAATGCAAGTTTTTGTATAAAGCTCTTGTTATTTATTGGAAAGTTTAATATCCATAAATGTAAATATACTAATTGTAAACCCCACTTTAACACCTTCAAACCAGAATTGCATTCGTATTTAAGTATCTTATCTTATCTATTAAGTATCTAGAATTTGTGCTATGTTTAAGATTTCTCCTTAATACATAACTGTACTATATATATATATATGTGCCCTGCTGTGTTTCTCTCTCTCTCTCTCTCTCTCTCTGTGTTCTGTAATTTGTCTGTTATTGCAATAATAAAAAAAAATGGTACGATTCTATTGGCTCCTCTCATATGATCAGCCGTATGGTGTTGCCAAATGAAGCCCCGCCCCCTTACGGCAGAAGATTCGGCTCTTCTCGTTCGCTACAAAGAATCGGCTCTTAGAGCCGGCTGGTTCACGAACGACACATCACTAATACCGCTCGGTGTCTCTCCTGGGAGCTCATCTTTAGAGACGACCGTAGGTGAAATACTAATAACATTAATACTTCATATAAACAAAGCACGACGTGGTTTTCAGCATGAACATTATCATCTATGTTCTCTTATTATAAGCACGCTGCTGTTTTGTTGTCTGTCGCTTTGAATGCTCAAGTATTTAAACAGGATGGATTCTGATTGGCTGCCAATGTTTTTTTTTCAATTTATCAGCTCAGCGACTTTTATAACTATAGTTCTCGTCCTTGGTGTCCTTGAGAATATATCTATAAAGATTATTGATAATTGTAACCAAGCGCACTGAGGTTTGATCATCTGCTGTTTTAAATGATTTGAGCTCTAATATCCGATGGATTCTGATCGGCTGTCAATGTTTTTATCATTAGCTATAAATGTTTATGTTCAGTATTATTCTATGCCATTATCTTTGTCATTTGGGTTTTGTTATTCTCTTAAAGTTCCAGTGATTATAAAAGCTTTACAGTTATAGTAATCTGTCCCAATTGTAAGTCACTTTGGATAAAAGTGTCTGCTAAATGAATAAACAGAAATGTAATTATCAGTGGTGTAACAGAATTAGATGCTGTGATAATAGTGTGAATACAGTTAAAAGATGAACAGAATAAAAGTGTAATATTTGCTCTTTGACATTATCTCTTGACTCAAGGGTCTCTTCAGAACATCTCATTCTGCTGGTCTCTCTCAGATTCAGCTCTGAATGAGACGGCGGTAAATGTCAGCTGTGATATCTGAGCCGGGAGAATGTCAGGACGTCTCGGATGTTAATTGAATCAGAGATGAGACGGACGCCTTGAGAAATGGAGCTGATTTCACTGAAGCGAACTTCCATTCCACTTTGATTCGCTAACATATTTCAGAAACAGCCCTGACAAGTTATTTCATGTCCCTGTACTGTCAAATGAATGTTGTTAATTTTATTTTATGGTGAGACTCGAGAAACGACCCAGTTGATATGATTTTGAACTTTTAGAAACACACTCATGCTCTTGTGAACTACAGCAAAGAATCACAGCTATAGATATCATTAGAACTGTTTCTATACACATTTAATATGCATATTAATAAGCAAAAATTATTTCGATTTATTGTGACACATTTGGCTAAATTTACATTCAATGTACGTATTGCATAATATTCTTTAAAGTAATAATACAAATAAAAAATAAAAAATAATCTGTGTGTACAAATACACACAAATAATGATAAAATAATCAAATCAAAACAGTAATGTTTGTGCATATAAATTACAAAAATATTAAATTATGAAGTTCGTAATAATAATAAATATAACTGTAAATGAGCACATGTACATTTTAAGTAAATGAGTTGATTTTATTAATTAATTAGTGTCACAATGCATAGGCCACATAGTTTATGAAATAAAGCGTGTTCATCATAAAAATTAATATTATAAAAACTAAATCACGTTAAATGATACCTGTTCACCTGCAGAACCCTGGGATCTCTCGCTGCAGATCCTCTCTGCCACAGAACAACACATTATCATGAGCGCTCCTTTTCCTCTGTAAAAGAGTGTATGAGAGTGTGCTGATCTGTTTAGATCAGACCAGATCTGTGGTGGAGATCAGAAACACCTCCTCTTCACTCATCCTGCCTCTCTCCTGTCAGAAACACAGAACAATAGTGCAGAAGTGTTACATAATCATAATTCCTAGCATGGAGCACTGCTATAATAATCACTTGT
This sequence comes from Enteromius afrohamiltoni, assembly GCA_034779775.1. Taxonomy (NCBI): domain Eukaryota; kingdom Metazoa; phylum Chordata; class Actinopteri; order Cypriniformes; family Cyprinidae; genus Enteromius; species Enteromius afrohamiltoni. The sequence goes on along the minus strand of JAUYWG010000066.1, from coordinate 207,332 downwards.
TCTGTTCTGAAATAGCTATATATTGTTATTTAATGCGTTCTTTTATTGATCAGCAGGAATGTAACATGATATCTTGCATGACCTGACATGTCAAAACAATCAGTTGTCATTCCTGTATTTCTACCCATGAATCAATTCTACACAGATTCACTGACATCGGTCTCACGGGGAAGTTTAGCCACTGTCCATCAGGACAGACCAGGATTCAATTAAACCGGGAGATCGTATCACCATGGGAACCTAGCGTCCGTTACCACGGTGCCCGGAGGCTGCGATTCCACTCCTGAAGTCTTCCGTCCGGAGAAACGTGCCTCCGGAGGATCTGAGACGCTCTTTAATGAGAAACGATTTCAGGAGCGCTGTCGCGTTTCAGTTCTGAACCTTAGGCAAGAATCACTGTTATACAGCTAACATTGAACATTAGCCGAGTGTGTGTGTGTGTGTGTGTGTGTGAGATGATTCACATCATGAGTGATCAGAAAACAGCTGATAAAAACCTCATTTGTAAAAGCTGGTGTAGTAGCACTGAATGAATCTGAGAAATGCTTGTTTGTTCCTGGTCGGTCTGACAAACTAGTACTCCTGGTTAAGACAGAAGAACACTCAGCAGTGCTCCTCCGGTCTTAAACAGCAGATTTCTGCTCTGTCTAACAATGTCCTGCAGCACACATAACTAATGTGGTTTGACTAATGATGATCCTGCGGTGCTTTAGCAGTCTCTCAATCTCTGCCCAGAGACGCTTCATCAGCTCGGACCGTCTCACACACATTAAACACTTCTGACCATTACATTTCTACAGAGACATGTTCCACAGTGTTCATTTAGTCATAAATATACTCTAGTCTTTTATTAATATCTTGAACTAGAGTAGAGTTTGAGTGACTAAAGTCTCTTCAAGGACCACAGCTGGAGAACTGCAGAAAATAGTTGAGTCTCAGGGTCAGAAAACATTTTAAAAATAGTCAAACAGCCCTACATCAGCACATGTTGTTCAGGAGGGTTTAAGAAGAACTCTCCTCGTTCATCCAAAAATCTCCAGCATGTTCAGTTGTCAGACAGGACTGGAACTACAAACAGGACTGGCTTCTATGATCAGATGAAACTAAAGAATTAGCTTTTTAGCAGCAATCACTCAAGATGTGTTTGGTGAACACAGGGAAGAAAAGTACTCCATGTTTCAGTGAACTATCCTGCTGTGTTTCTGCTGGAGGTCCTGGGCATCTTGTTTAGACACATGGCATCATGGACTCTATCAAATACCAACAGATAACAAATCTAAAGCTGACTGACTCTGTTAGAAATCTTAGAATTGGCCATGGTTGGGTCTTCCACTGGGACAATGATCCAAAACAAACACAAGAATTAGTCACTGAGCACAAAATGAAGCTTTTGCCATGGCTGTCCCAGTCCTCTGAAGGAATGATCTCTTTTCTCTTATCAGGTGTTCTCCAAACTCTTCAGGCATTATAGGAGAAAATTGTTGTCTTTAGCAATAATTGGGTGCCAATAATTGTGGTCAACATGTATTTAAGAAAATATTTATTTTCTTAAATACATGTTTATAAATATTATTATAAATATATTATTTATATTAATATTATAAATATTATAAATATTATTCTCCCCATTTTCAATTGTTTTTATTCAATGATAGGTTAGAATTTTGTGAATCTTTTGAACAAAAGATCAAAAGGATAAACAGATTTCAAGAGTTCACGCTTTCCTTGTAATAATAATAATAATAAAGCAAATTTGGTGAGCTGTCTGGGGAGCGAGCCGGGAGAACGGCGAACTCTGAAACCTAGTGGATGAAACCCCAGCGTGGGCAAGGACAGCAGCCAAATCTGAGCGCCCAAAAAATGCAATGAGAGAGGATGCTGGACGAAGGAGAATAATAGGAAAAATAGAGTGATGTTTATTAATGCAGAGACGGTCTCTGTAGTCAAGACGACGATAATCACTGGAAATCAGTGTCCCCGACTAAGCAAGCCAGAGGAGACAGCGGCAAGGAACCAAAACCTTGGGAGAAACAGGCTTAGTTGGGTCCCGTTCTCCTCTGGCCGGACGCCCAGCACCTAATCTCCAGTTCAATTGTAAACACGTGTAAAAGTAGACTTATAGTGTGAGTGGAACGGGGTGGACTGGGGAGCTGGATCGTCACGCGACCTGCTGGTAGAGACAGAGACATCGATCAGTGGGCTGGAAAAGCAAGCAGAACAATATAAACACATGGGTATGGTGGGCGGGAATCAGAGCATTGCAGATGAAGGTGGCAGTCTCTGGGGAGGCGTTAGACAAAAGGGTTTATTTTTTCAAATAGCAGGAGACCTCTGCGGAGGCATGTGGGAGGAGGGGTGGGTAGCTATGGGATAGGGGACCTCTGCGGAGGTGGGGAGGGACGAAGGATAGCTTTTTTAGATTAAGTACCTCTGCGAAGGCATGAAAGGGGGAGGCTTGCGATAGAGAACCTTAGCGAAGGTTGGAAGGAGAAAAGCCTCTGCGGAGGCAGTATGGTAGAGAGAGGTAAGGAGCCTCTGCGGAGGCGGGACGGGTCAAGGAAATTAGTTAAACAGTTCTAGGAACAGGAACTGTGATTAAATAAACAAAGACTAAATGAATCAATGAACCTAAAAATGGGTGAGAGGGTGTGTGAAATACATTACAAAACTGAGAAGTGATAGGGAATGCCGTGTTGACGTCATGGGTACGTAGCTTGCGTATGACGTCATCAGGCGGCGCCGGCCGATTCAGCTCTCATTTGCTGCTCTTGTTTGGGATGTTGCAACGCTGCTGGCCTTTTGTTGCTTCTGGGGCTGGAGAAAAAAGGCTGAAGGCCGGCGAGTGGTGAGTAATGAAGATTTTTCACTTGGATTGCTTTGGTGGATAGCGAGGTGAATGAGACCTAAGAGCGTGCGGGCAGGGTGAGGATGTGTCTTCGGTCGTGCGATTCCGAAGAATGCACAAAAGCGAAATGCTGGAAATGAAAGATGGGAGAATTTATAGTGAAGGGGAGTGATTTGATTGGGCGCGAATAAACAAGGAATGATTAAGTAAACGGGCTGCCAGCTGTGTGTGATTACTCGTTCAGCAAGTTATTTGCAAAACTTTTAATTTATGCTCAGATTTACCAAGGGTGCCATTATTAGTGGAATGCACTGTATATATTATAATAGTTCTAGTTAACACTTATTTTTGAATATCTCTTATTCTTGGAAATATTAGCACAACTAATAACTAATTGTTCTGAAATTAATTGTCAAGTAAGTTCCTAAAACAAATAAGAGCATTTCTGAATGAAAAACCTTAAATACTAATCAGCTGGGTTAACTCAGAAATGAAACTATATTTCTGCTCTTCAGACTGAATTTGGAGAGCAACTGCATCATCATCATCACACACAAACCTCTGAACGCTGAGAGAGAGAGTTGAGGATGAATTATTGATTCCTGGCCTTCGTTTGACTTCATTAATTAAGTTTACAAAGTCACGCTGCTGCTGAATTTATATCAGAAACATGAGCTGCTATGAGCGCTGTTCGTATCATATACACTCATATCACACGAGAGGAGTCTGATGCTTCATCTCTGGTTTGAGGCAGTAATTGGAAACACGGACGACTCGATCCATCATGCTTCAGATTCACTGGAAAACAATTAAAAACCCAAAAGCAGTCGAGGATCAGACGTTTGAGTGATGGCTTTATTAAACCTGGCCTCAGGCAAACACACACGAGAACAGTTACAGAGACTCAAACCAATCAACCAGTACTAGACAACTACACTGGGAAACAATTTACTACAAACAATTGCTAGTAAACTGCACCATTAATATCAATCAATCAATCAAAAAACATCTGCCAACAAACAATGAATACATATATTAACAATACAACTATAATATACCCTAATATACCTTGATTTGTTTGTTTTTATTCTATTACTGCATTTTATATACGTTTCTACTTTTGGTAACTAATTTAAGGGAAAAAACGAAATGTGGCGTGAAAAATATTTTTTTTCAAAGGAAAAAAAAATACATATATATATATATATTTATATATATATATATATACTGTATATATATAAATAAAATATAAAATATATATAAATAAAATATAATAATTACTAAAACCTTAAATTAAAATTCTAATGAAAACAAGAAATGTAACAAAAATTTTTTAAATATTATAGCTTTATTAATAAAACTATAACAATATCTCAGTGATACTAAAATAACACTGGAATAAAATGTCATAATAAAAATGACAGCCACTTGTTGTAATTATATTAAACTTCCCTTGCCGTATATTAAACTCATATTCATGTTTCTGTGAAGCAGAACTACTGGAGAGATGTGATGTGAAGAAATAATGACATGACAGTCTAGTAAATGAAGATAGTAAACTCATGATTAGTTTCCAAATGAAGAGAAGAGGACGTCAGTCAGACCATCTCAACTTCTGCATAGAAAGAGACAAGAAAACAAGAGAAATGCCAAGCTAGAAAACTCTTCTGCCAAAAAAAACAAAAACAAGGTCTACTGAATACAGGAGTGTTTAGCATACATCCGAGCGTACAGACGCAGTATACGGTGTCTCTCGGAGCTGGTGGAGGTGTTTGAGAGTGAAGGGGTCTGATGCTGAGAATGAGCCGATAATAACTGGGTCATCGAGTCAGGAGCCAAAGACACGAGCCGCGGGGTGATAAAGAGTCTCTGAACACACACAAACACCAGCTGCCTCGTCTGGCTCCAGCCCCGGACAACACCAGCCATATCCAACACAACACCATCAACACTCTTCTGATTGACAATACTGTAAAAAACATAAAAAATATTAGTCTAATGTAAATCAGCTGTTTTCTGTGTGTTAAATTGTGATGTATTTCTGTGATGTTCAGCATCATTACTCCAGTTTTCAGTGTCACATGATCTTCAGAAATCATAATAATATACTGATTTACTGCTATATTTCTGCTTATTATCAATGCACGACTGTTTTCAGCATTGATAATAATCAGAAATGTTTGTTGAGCAGTAAATCAGTGTATTAGAATGATACAGTATTTTACTGTATTTTTGATCACATCAACGCAGTGCTGGTGAACTGAAGATACTTAATTACTTCATATTTATTAACAAGGTCAATAGTGTATTTTGATATCGGGTTGACTTCAAATCAAAGTTGCTTCTGATTATTGTTATTGACAATCTGTAATTATCGTGGTTATTATGAGGTGAAACAAACTTCCATGGGTTTTGATTGGTCGATAAATAATTCCTTTGTTCTTCATAAAGTCTAAATAAATAATTGTTTCCTAACAAAGACTTTGAACCAAACGTGTCTGAAAGTGTTGACATGTCTGATATTTTGGTGTCGATATTAAACGCTTGCCTGTGTCAGAGCTACATTAATGAACACAGACGTGTTTTATACTCAGAGTGGCTTCATTCTTTCTGTTTATAGACTCTCAGTCCAGGCTGAGAATGAGTTTTGTTCTGTGTCCTGCAGCTCTGATCTGCTGGGATCTCGTATTTCCCAGTAATTGGAGCGGGATGCCTTTCATGAGAAGGTTTATGGCTGGTTTGTGGCAGAAATCATCATGTAGTGCAGTGCTGTAGATATATAATAGACTATCAATCATCTGAATTGAGCCTCTGTTAGAAGAAAGAATCAGCAGCTGTAAATGACCTCTGGCTCTAATCAATGAGCCACTTCAAGTGTTCTTCAAGACTCAATACTTGCCCTCGCCGTTACTGTATTGAGAAACCGTTCTGAATGAATTGAGTTGATTTATGAACGCTGAGGTCTGATTGGAAACGTGCATTCACTGATCTTTATTGATTTGAATGGTTTATTCTTGCTGTAAACACACAATAATCAGTTTAAAAAACACATGATTGGTCTTTCACTGGCCTCACCATTAGTTTATTTGCAAACCTACATTTATACTGCCTTTTATGCCTCTAACACTATTCACTAAACACTAAGGAACGCTGTTCTTTTTCCATTCTGTTTTATTTTTATTTACCATACAGTAAAAAAACAAACTTGCTACATGTACTTTATATTTCAGTTTATATTTAAGATTTAGGGTTTATATTTTGCGATACTGTATCTCACATACCTGCACCGATATCACAATTTTGAACTCGTATTACACAATTCTACGCTTATATTGCAATTCTATATCATACATCTACATTCATACATCAGAAAATAGTTTATATCTCATGTCCATGTTTATATCTTGATCACAGAATTTCATGTAATGACCACAGACTCAAATTTCTGTTAGTGTCACGGAATTGGGAAAATTTCATGATGAGCTCACAGAAGAGATACTATCATCATATTACCCGAAACCTACCCACTTCTGAACAATATAAAACACACACAGACAATATAAGTGCGGTCACAGGTATCTGTTGCAACAACTGACCATACAAACAAGCTTTGTTGCATTTCAAGCCCTTTCCTTTCAACACCCCAATACAAATTCAATAATAGCAATATCATTACCTAATATTCGAGTCCAGACGGCAGAAACCGGATTCTCTGTTTTCTAGTTATTAGTTATTTTTCAAAGGAACCGAATTTACACACATGAATGTAGACTCTTTCTGTTTCAAATAATGTTTTACTTTTACCTTTTATGAGCAACAATTACTCCGTATTTTAAGTTGTTTCTACTGAAAAATAAAATGCTAGCGATGACACTGGCGTCTCGGTGTCCTGCTGAGCTTCAGCTTCTGTTGATATGCGTCTAACAGAGCACATTTATGTAGGTTAAGCACTTAAACTAACATTGTTCTTGGATGGATCTGCTTGAACTGTTTAGATAGACTTTATAAAAGTTGTGATCATTTGAGAAGGCTCAAGAGAATGCCAAGAGTGTGCAAAGCAGTAATTTTAAGTTTCATCTTGGCTGAAGATCACTTTCCTGTAAATGCCCTACCCAGTCAAAAACTATTCTGCACACATTTGAATAGCAAAGGTTAACAGACACACCCTGAAACATCTACTATATATACACCTGCTTTTAGGAGGAAGCCGTCAGCTTTAGACGTGACATCAGAGGTAAGACACCACTTTCTTTTTGTGGAAATGGATCATAGTTTGTTAGTCATAATTAAAAAGCCTAATAATATATCCTAATTTATTTCTAATTATGTATTTCTTCTCTTCCATTTGCTACTGATTGGGTAAAAGTTTCTATACATTTTTAGAACACTTATCCAGGAGCAACATGTGGGCTGAAGATGACTTGGGTGTGGGTGCTCCACCATGTCTTGACAGTTACTACGAACCAGAAGATGGTAAAGTCTACAGAATGTATCACGGCACATCCAGGGATGCTGCTGAAAAGATCAAAACATCTGGCTTCAAGCAGTCTTCTGGCGGCATGCTCGGACGTGGAGTCTACCTCAGCCGAGATCTACAGAAGGCCTCCAGATACCCTCTGGACCTACCTGAGAACCAGAGAGTGGTTCTGAGAGTGAGAGTCAATGTTGGGAAAGTGAAGAAGATTGACAGTCAAGATCACCCACTGCGGACAACCTGGCATGAAAACGGCTACGACACTGCCTGGTGCCCTCCAAAATGTGGCATGGTCCGAAGTGGCCTCGAAGAAGACTGTGTCTGGGATCCAAATCGAATCACAATCATTGGTGAAATATGCCCCAGAACACAAGGAGCTGGACCTGGCTGCCATGAGCGTTACTGAAGTGTGCTTTCCTGTGAAGTATGAACTAATATGTAGTTCAGAAATGTTCATTTTTATGTTATACCACTCAAGTGCTTTGAAATGATCATCATATTGTAATACAATGAAATAAATCATTAATAAATGAAACATACTTCACAAACATATCTTTGAGTTATGTTTTCTATGATTTGTTTTATATTTAAAAAAGACTGTAGGCTGCTTTTGGGGTCTGAATTTGTGCTTCAATCATGAAACCCAGGTTTAATAACAGACTAGAAGTGAAAGACCTTCCCTCAGGTACACTGCTTGTGTTCTTCACTCAAACGTTGACTGAGCTGCTGAAGGGGTCATTCTACTCCAAACACTCGTCTCTACAGCTGCGTACAGCGGGATTATTTTCAGATCTATTTAAAGGACAATAATGTATTCAGAACTATCAAATATATGATACAAATGTCATAATAAAAAAAATAATGAATGAAAACAATGGTCCTCTGGAGTTACTTTCTAACAAAAATCTATTATTTTGAAATAAAAATCATGCTGATGACATCACTTGACGTCCTGTTTTCTAAATATGAGATCTCATAAAATCTTTTAATATTGCTGAGGAGGGTAACAAATGGTACATTTGGTCTTGACATAATTTCACATAAAGCTAAAAAATGAATTAATAATAATTATATTTATTATTATCATTGATGCCAGTTTTAAATTGACGAGTGATCAGGACCTCTTACACTCATCCAGTCCAGAGATCAGCGTGGGGAAAAGTAGTAGAAGGTCATTTATTGCTTCAGTATATTAACAGTATCTATTAAATTTCATATAGATGTGGTGTGCTTGTTTCACATCAGACACAGATATGGCAGTGAGCAGCAGAACTAAAGAAAAAACATAAAACATCTTCTGCCTCTGCTTGAATGAAAACACTGATATCTGATGAGAAACCGAAGGTGTGTGATGTTTTCAGATTCAAAAGGAATTCAAGTCAACATAAGCTGTATGCCAGTCTGTTTCCATCCCACCCTGTCAGTCTGGAGTCACGTGAATAACTTGAACTGAACTATACATTATTCAGCTACAGACAGCTGCTGTGGTATGAATGGCTTCTTATCAGGTGAGGCATTTACAGGAAACGATGTTTAACAGCCAAAACGAAACTTACACAGTTTTCATTTTAATATCAATAAAGATGTGGGCAGCTCCTGTCAATCATCGTTAGAAGTATAAGTTAAAGGATCGATGCAGTTCCTGCTTCTTTATAGAAGTTTGGGAAAGATCATGCCATACCCTCTTCACCTCAGATGTATTCATATACTGAGCTTCAGGAGAAATATAGAGGGGTTTGCTGTCGGATGCTGGAGAAAACCAGAAGATGATAGTTTTACCAAACAGTCTATTGATTAATTATAATCAAAAATTAATATTTACAGAGATGAAGAGAGGAACACTGGTCATCAAGCTGCCTTTAGTTTAACTTTCACTATTGTGTCAAATCTGCCCACTTTATTCACCTGAAGAGTGTGTGTGTGTGTGTGTGTGTGTGTGTGTTTCTTTAATAACAATACAGTTTATAGTGTTCATTGTCATAAAATTATGTTTAAAGAAACAGTGTTGGACAAGTAATCAAATTACTGAGTACTCCTTTCACATTATGGATTACCTTATTTCAAAAGTAATTAGTTACTAGCTGCATTCATGACACTGCTGAAAATCCTGCGTACACCCTTCTGATAAATATCTGTTACTAAAGCATCAACATTCACAAAACACTGTTCTTAACTAACACTAGCGGCTTCGTCTAGTGTCTAAAAGACTGCAGTTCATCACAATCTCTGTTATAGCACAATGAATCTTTCATAATGCCTGTAATTCACGTGTTATAATGAGAGGATTCGAGCGAGCACATTTCAGCACTAAAATAGAATTACATTGAAGTCGTGCTTTTTCAGACATACTTAACATATTTTGAAACAACTTCAAGTATATTAAGTGCATTTCAAAATGTGTTTAAGAACTAAGAAACTGATTTTTCAGTACATACACTCACACAGACACTTAAACTTGAATGTATGATTTATTGTTGTGCACATAACAAATATTCATTATATACATTAGAAAAGTACAGCAGCATATATAAATACTATTAGACGCATTACAGATGCACAAGTATATATATATATATATATATATATATATTTAGTATATTTGTATTACTTCAAACATACTCAAGTACAATAATACATTATAAATATATAAATGGAAAAAAGTGTGAATGCTATGACACAGTGTAAGGACTCGCGGGGCTCTTGTGGATCCATTTGCAACAATTTATTAACTTGGTCAGACAGGCAGAAGTCGGTACA
>JAUYWG010000066.1:163944-174442 GCA_034779775.1 Enteromius afrohamiltoni | reverse complement strand
CAACCTAAATAATACGTCTTGCAGATGTAAATGCAGACGTCAAATAGATGTCTCCTAGATGTACGTGTGCTATCTGGATCCATTTAAGTTGTTGTTTAGACAATGTAGTCCAACAATTTTCGTTGACAAAGTTAAACAACAGAATAATAACCAGTAATAGGCAAGGCAAAGAACCAGTAAAAAGATATTAATCTAAAAAAGTAAATTAATCTTCGTTTAACTCCGTCAGTGTCACGAGTGCTCTCTAGCGGCACTCGAGGGTGACAGTCAGGCATGAACATATTGGACTGGACAGGTCTGTTTTTGATTAAAATATGTCCCTATTTCCAGCTAACCTATAGCCTAGGTTTTAATTAATGCATCGATGTACATTTAAATCATGAAGATCTTAAATACAGTAATAACCCCACTGATTACAAGAAGTATCCGTCTGTGCACATCTTAAATTGATATTTTTCTTCAAAATCAACATCAGTCTCGCTCCACAAAAACATGTATGTGTCCACAAATCCCTCATATTAACAAATAGGTAAGCTATTTAAACCTTTAATATAAACCAAAATATTTGACGTATTTAACGTCAAAACGCCCTCGAGTAAACTAATGAAGATCAAACGACCAAAACAAAAATCACGTAGACATTCATCAAAAGATGATGGCTTTTATACTCTGAGACACTTTCTTATACTCTGTTTATAAGATCAGGAAGACAAATCTACAGCAAACTTACCGAGATCGCTTGGCTTTGACACCAAATTGATCCCTTTGTCAAATGAAGAGAATTTCTTCTTATCTTGAGACATTTTACACAACTTCAGCTTCTCAAACTTCCCTTTTGTATTTTACTTTCTTTTTCCAGCAGGCTAAAGTGAAGTGTTTTCCACATCTTCAGTCGGGGGAGGAGCTGAAGAGCTAGCACTTACCGTAGTTTCAGATTCAATATCTGTCAGAGCATTGCATTAATTCTTCTTTCTATTACAGTTCTTTGAGTTTTCACAATTGATGAAATAATTATTATATGTATTATACATACATGCAATTTGTAATCCATTTACATTTATTTGCTAAAGATAAACAGGCCACACAATTTTAATAAAAAAATTAAATGTATTAATTAGAACGGAGGCATTCTTTCAGAGCAGTCACTGTGATTCAGACTCTGTTTGTCTTGGTGCCATTTCACATGGCAGAAAATAATCATAGTCATGGCCCGGATTTAAACAAATAAAGCAGAACTCATGATCACATTCAGGGCATTCCATGTTATTACATCCATCATTAGTGTGTTCAATCAGCGTGCCACAAGATGTGCATTCACGGATTTTTGGGCACTTCACTTCATTTAGAAAGTATGTTAAAGAGATGATCGGACAGTCTTTCAGCAGTTTCTTGTCAGCGGTACATCCCACATTACCACACCGAAGACCACGATTCTCAGGCCCTTTCCATTCTCTCAAACAATTCCAGCAGAATTCATAGGAATCTCCCTTCCTTGCTGTGCACACAGAGCACTGCACACAGAGACTGGAAACATCCATCCTTTCAACAAACGTGCTACAACCAGGACACTGGATATAGAGAGAAAAAGACAGAGGTGAAAGGTCAGACCCATCACACCTGACCCAGCTCTGCCTTATTAATGTCATTCTTCTGCACGATAAACAAATGCACTTACAACCCTAAAGTCCACTATCTTCTTAGCAGTGTTCGTCCCAAGCTTTTCCTCAAAACTCAGCTGCTCTTCAAGTGTAAGCTTTGCCAGTTTTCTCACTTCATCATAAGACCATGTTTCCTCACACACTGGGCATCTGAATTCAACCTGTCCCTGAAATCAAACACCAGGGATCATAATTAAACATGACCAATGAACGGACTTCAAGATGAGTCTTGTATAGGATAAAAAATAAAAGTCAAAATCAAACTGATTTGGGTTAATTAAGTTAAATTCCAATGAAAAAGCTGTTAAAATGTGCACAGATTGACTCACATCCTTCAGCTGAGCACTGCAGCAGTCGGTCAGTGTCTCTGGGTCAGTGACGTGTCCGCAGGATAACACTGCCCTCAAAACACCTGGATCATCATCATATTCATCTGAAAGGGACAAGGCTTTGCTGTATTTATCATGTTGAAGTATGCACAACAGGCTATTGAATACTATTTTATATTTTCATGTTACTTTTTATTAGAAGAATATAATTGTTTATTTCTTTTTGGTCCAAAGAAGCCTGTTGGCCCTGCTGAGAAACCAGTAGAGCCTTACCCAAAACACAATAGAAATGTCATGGATTTAATGGTTTTAATGGGGGTTGTATTGGTTTCCATGAACAATTCCCAAGTTCCCAATAATAATAATAATAATAATAATAATAATAACAATAACAATAATAAGCGAGGCAAGTTTGGCGTGCTGTCCGAGGAGAAGACTCAGGGTTCGGCGGGCCTCCGTGTTTAGAGACGGCTGTCTCTACTAATGTAACTACTAATAATAACAACAACAACAACATTTAAATAAAGTCTTAAGTCTTCAATTACTGTTTGTACTTTTTCACTTAGAAAATGCGTTTACCAATTCGTTAATTTATTAAAATCACGATATTTCGCTCTTGTTTTTCTATTTTGACCGTCACGGTCTCATATATAATAGCTCGTTTTCGTTTTAAAGCAGCTTGACCGAAATAGAGTCATAATGACAGAATGTGCCTCCGAGTGTCAGGAGACCACTGCAATCTTTCATTTACAGAAGTTTCAGCTGATATGATCAACAATAAAACAACAGGATCTGTGTTTCAACTACATCAAACATGTAACTATTTATATTCTGCTGTAAAGCAGCTCAAAAAGATCAAATGTTGTTTTCCCGTCTTAAGGTTTGTTCAGTCGGTCCAAACAATAGCCTATAGATATATGTGTGTGTATAATATAATATATGTTAAGCGCGAGCACTTACCGAGATCGTTTGGTTTTGACACCAGTTTAATACCTTTATCGCGAGGAGTGAATTTCTTCAAGGATTCAGACATATTTAACAGCGTCTGTTCTCAGTCTTCCGTGTTGTAGAAGTCAGCTCTCAGTTACGTCTAATAGTCACATGTCTCCAGTGTTTCCGGGAATTCCCCGAGTCTCTTTCCAGGGTTAGTTATCTTTCAAACATCGGGTTTTTCAAGACTACCAGGACTTACATGTAGGATTCAAGTGTTCAGTTCTCATTTGACAAGTGTTGAATCGAAACCACTTTGCAGTGAACACAACACTGCGCATGCGCCAGCACTAGAGGCAGATATTTGTTAGGCAGCCTTAACTAGGGCAATCACAATCTGGCAGATAGTCAAGACACTAGGTGTAGTCGAAGTCCGAAATAACCACACTTCAATCCATCATTTTTTTTCTATAGCTCTTTTAACAATACAGATTGTAGCAAAGCACTGAACATTATCAAGTAGAAGAACAATGAATAAATTAACAAATCAGTCAAACATTTATTTATTCACATTGTTGTATTTTGTCAAATAAATTAATTGTATTTAATAATAGCCTACAATGTTTTCATACAAATATAAATACATTGTATTGAACAAAAAGTATACTATTATAATTATAATATAATTACAATTGACCAATAACACAAATTCATTATATGAATATAGCTACACAATGCCTTGTAGAAAAGTATTAAAGTATTGAAACATCTTTATACATTCTCAAGTGTTTTCAGGTGAAATTGTGTTATTTGTCAATTATGAAGTCTACAGCTGAATTGGCTTGTTCAAATACTGTGCATTGGGTCTCGACTTGAAAAGAAGGTGTTCTTGGGGGGCGAACCAGAGTTGTAATTCTGTTGGAATTCTATTCTGGCATGGGCCTAATAGATATAAAACCCACTAAAAGAGAATTAAGAATTAAAAGGTGGATGATCAGGTAAGAAATTTCTTTGTGTAAATCCACATAGACTAAAACCCCCACGGTCAAGTCCACTGCACTCTAAAAAACACTGGGTTAAAAACAACCCAAATTGGGGAGTTTTTAACCCAAGGGCTGGGTAAATATAACTCATATGGGGTTAAATTAACCCAAGAAGTTGGGTTATTAATTTTATTTTTAGTTTTTCTACCCAAAACTTAGTTATTTTTGGGTTGATTTGATTTAATAAATGAGTTATATTTTCAGATAATTTATTTTTATGCCTTTTAAAATAATCTTTTAAAATGAAATATACCACATGATAAAAAATGGGTCAATGCTTTATTTTTTCATTATTTGTAACATATACAATAAAATTAAGTTCATAAATAGCATTCAAAACAATTTCAAAACAACTGCAAATGTTTTCACATTTAAGAAATTAAACTCCAAAAAACTCAAAGTTTGATAAAACAGTTTGCACATTATTTCATATTCAAAATAAATGTATTTAATATATCTCAAGAACAACTGTTTGTTACAAAGCAGTACTATTTTTAGTCTAAATTATGAACCTGTAACAACTGAGACCTCTGTGGCGCTCTCCAACCATCACCTTAGTACTAGTCACCTTAGTCAGCCAGTATTTATACGCTTGGCAGCCTTTGATGGTCATCCCCTAGGCACAGGGATAGTCACCGCCACCACCGAGGACATTCACTTGCACATCGGAGCTCTTCACCAGGAAATCATTCGTCTATTCACCATCTGCTCACCCGATCACCCCGTCATCCTCGGATTACCTTGGCTGGAGCTGCACGATCCCACCATTTCCTGGATCGAGAAAGAGATTATGGGCTGGTCCAGCCACTGCCACAAGCACTGCCTTAAAGGATCGGATGCACTCACCTCACCCCTGGCACCGCCTGCCTTGGAACAACTCCGAAAGGCCCGCTACTTTACCAAACTCAACCTGAGAAGTGCCTACAACTTGATCCGTATTCGACAAGGTGCTGAGTGGAAGACGGCTTTCTCCACAACTACCGGGCACTATGAGTATCGGGTTATGCCCTTCGGACTTGCCAACAGTCCCTCTATCTTCCAGGTCCTGATAAATGATGTGTTTAGAGATATGCTCAACAAACAAGTCATAGTCTATATTGACGATATCTTAGTATTCTCTGAGGATTTCCCTTCACACGTGCAGAATATGCGGGCGGTTCTGCAATGGCTGATCCAACACCAGCTCTACGCCAAACTTCCTAAGTGTGAATTCCATCAAACCCGTATAGCATTCCTAGGCTACATCATCAGCACCGACGGGGTCACGATGGATAAACAGAAGGTAGCCGCAGTCCTCAACTGGCCCAAACCCAGGACACTGAAAGAACTTCAATGTTTCCTGGGATTTGCCCATTTCTACCGACAGTTCATACAGAATTTCAGCCAGGTCGCCGCCCCACTCTCCTCTATGACACGAAAAGGACCCACGGTGCTTCGATGGTCCCCCGAAGGTGAACAGGCCTTCCATGACCTCAAGAATCGCTTCACTTCAGCTCCCATTCTTAAGCACCCTGATCCAGAAATTGAATTCACCGTTGAGGTAGATGCATCCAACACAGGTGTACTGCCATGACGTAGAGATAGGACGGCTCCAATACCAAAGTTATTCCCATGTGCGTACTATTCACAGAAACTCACCTCTGCTGAACGAAATTATGATGTTGGGGATAGAGAACTGCTGGCCTTGAAGTGTGCTTTGGAGGAATGCGACACTGGCTTGAAGGTTCCTCTCATCCAGTCCTGGTTTTAACAGACCATCGTAACTTTGAGTACATCCAGTCAGCCAAACGCTTAAATGCCAGACAGGCCCGATGGTCTCTCTTCTTCACCCGCATCAAATTCAAAATCACTTACGACGCCATCGTCGTCCTTATCCGCCCATGAACCAGGGCAATTGGTCTGGCTCTCCACCCGAGATCTTTGCCTGCGGCAGCCCTGCAAGAAGTTGAATCAAAGGTACGTGGGTCCATTCAAAATACTCAGACAGATATCACCAGTTTCATTCAGACTAGAACTCCCTGCTCAATACCGTATCTCACCCACGTTCCATGTCTCTTTGCTTAGACGAGTCGCAACTCCAGGAACAGAGCTCCCTCCCCTGATTATCGATGGTGAGGAGACCTATCAGGTGAACGAGATCCTGGACTCCCGGCGCCGGGGACGCCTCCTCCAATACCTCGTGGATTGGGAAGGATACGGCCAAGAGGAGAGATCTTGGGTTACCTCTCAGGATATCTTGGACCCAGCTCTCATGGCCGACTTTCATCGCAATCATCCAGAGAAAACAGCACCCAGTCCCCGGGAAAAGACCCAAGGCCATCAACCAGCTCGCTCCGGGAGCCGTTCTCTGTAACAACTGAGACCTCTGTGGCGCTCTCCAACCGTTATCAGCGGGAACCATCACCCGAGTACTAGTTTCCACCCGGGCTCTTTTCAGCAGCCCACTGCCTTGATTCATGCCACAGGTGTTGCTCATTGTCAGCCAGTATTTATACGCTGCCTTGCAAGCAGCACATCGTGAAGTTTTGTTTGCTCTGGCTGCATCACTAAGCGTTTGGATTTTTCTGACTGCCTATTTTCGACCCGCACTGCCTTTGTTTACCAAACTCTGCTTGATACCCCGAACCTCTGCCTGGATACCAATCTCTGAACTCTGCTTGATACCCCGACCTCCTGCCTGAGTTACAGAACCTGTTGTTTTTATTCTACAGTATGAACACAAAAATGACACCGCATTTTGGCAGCAAAAATGTAATTGATAATCGCCAGTATGTTGTTTACAAAAAAAATACAAAAAACAACCCTAACCATAACACTGTTTTGTGTAAAATGAAGCATACATCTACTGCCCCAATGAGAGTGCTTTGTTCCAAAGATTTTCCTGCCATGAAGACAAATTCCAGCGAGTCAATTTGTCCATTTTCAAGTGACAGTACCTAAGGGTAAGGTCTTGATGCTTCAGCCTGCTGGAGGTACACCATATTTGTTCCAACCTAAAGGACAGATAATGCAAATTAATAAATGTGAAACAGAATATCAGGGTGTGGGTTTGGGAAGTTAATCCAAAATGTTTATTCAGTCAAGGGCCAGAGCTTTGGATAAGGCAAACTGAAAATTATGACCCACTTTTACAGAGCCAGGCATGCAAAGCAAGTCAAAAGAGGTTTGGTAACAATTTACAAGTTTTTTTTATTATTATTTATTTTTATTTTTATTTTTTTCAACAAATTTACATTAATACTAATACAGGGGCATGCTTGTACCAAGCCTGATGCAAGGCCCTTTTGTGTCTCTGAACTTGGACTATCAACAAGAAAAGACAAAAATAATGAACAATTATTAGCCATTGTTACCGTATAAAGTATATTATCTGCCTCTTTCTGTGATAAAAACCGCTCATCAGCTCACAAATTGAAGTTAAGCTTCATCATGACACGGGCCACAAGAAATGCAGACGGGCCACCTGTTGCGTTAACGTTACCTCGGCTGTTATGATCGTCATATAAGTGATTATTTAGATTAGAGAGGCACATTTTCCAGTCGGTAACAATTAAATGATATGAAGACAAATACAAACCTTTATTTCACCAAAAGAAAACGCTGAAGGCAGTCTGCTTGAAAAGTCTGTGCTTGTAACGTTATTCCTCCAGCTGAGGATTCAAAAAATGCCCGTGACAGATGACCCAACATCTGGGTTGTTCTGACCCAGCAGCACTGCAGGACGGTGGGGGGTGGGCAGCGTTGACTGTATGTGTACAAAAATGTATTACCAAAGATATGGTTAAGAGCTGTAACGTACCAAAGGGGACGTTTAACATTTTATAAAAGAGTAGAAAACCAGTAACTGTTAAACCAAAACGAACAAAACTCTCAGAGCACGTAAAGTTGACTGTTATCGAACATTTGTCTTTTAGCTCTCAATATTGTTATGTGTATTAAAAGGTTAAACAACACATGTTATTCATATGAATATATTGATACGAACCTTATTTATCCAAACATTACAGAGCATGCGTGGCTTCCACCTCCACCTCAAATTCAGTTAGCTCGCACTGCGCTCATTAAGCCTGTGCCCGAGTGGATTTGACCCAACTGTCAGTAATTCAACTGTCAGTGAAAATGACCCAGAAAATAACCCAGCATTTGGGTTACGTAGAACTACTCAAAAACTACCGAAGACTGAGAAAATAACCCCCAGCATTTGGGTAGAAAAAATAACCCAGGATTTTTTAGAGTGTGCACAGCTACTAAATTGTGAAAGATTAGAGACAAGATTTGACATCGTGAGAGGATCATCAACCAACATGGGCCAGTCATATCCTAAGCCAGATGTAGGGGAAAGTCCTGTAGATTGGATGTATAGATGTAATATTTTTTTTTTATACTCCACCATGGGTTTCAAATTTGGCGGGATGGACTGAGGGAATAGGGATGTATCCTTCTTTTCCACGAAAGGGTAGTTTTTCACCAGAATCTTTAAAGCAAGTATTTAAATTGATATATGAAGGGAATGGGGATCCAGACCGGGATTATGCTTACATGAAAAGAGGTTATGAAGTGTGGCTAAAAATGAAAACAACAAATATATACTCCTAAGAAGGTTCTTAAGACCATACCAAAACCACCCAAGGCATGTTGTGCTACTTCTTGCCCTGAAAAGGTCTGTCGTGCTACTTCTGTCCCTGCAAAGCCACTGCACCCCCTGCAAACAAGGCTTTTGTATGGGTAGGGAAAGCAAAAAGGCTGGAAGTGCGACCCCCTTCTATTGGTGTATTAAAGGATATATTAAGTGTCCTTGGATCACCCCTTACATTTTGTAGATATACTGATAGAGAGTTCCAGACATTGTCAATTGACAGGTGCTGATTATAAATTCTTGCTGCAGCATAAATTAGGTGAATTGTATGACAAAGAAGTGTCAATTCGCTTTTCTGAACGATGGACCCAATTGGGGGGATTTGAATTACCACCAAGAGAACATAACCCTATGTTTGTGGCCACTTTCCTCTCTAACTGTCATCACATACAAGCTCTGCTAAGGGTGGATCTTACTGATAGAGCTCAAACTGCTGTAGGGCAGGTAGGAGAGAAAATATGTATGTTAGACGGGGATGGCCTGTTAACCCCTGCCCCCAAGAATACTGCCCTTTTACAAGTTGCAGGGTATAGCACAGGTCCTAGGGTGTGGCAACAGCACCCCAATGGGGGAAGAAATAAGGGAAAGTGTTACTATTGTGGCATAGAGAGGCATTGGAAGAGAGAGTGTAAGCGAAGGCTACGGCTGTCTGAGGGGCAAGGGACATCTAAACATCCCATCTCTGCCCCAGGACCCATAAATCGGCCTCTTCATCCATCTGCGAGGCCACGGCAGCAACAGCAACCTTACTAGGGCTGCCCACAGAATCTAGCCCCTAACCATACTATGATGACGTTATCCTTTCACAGTAAAACAATGTGGCTCCAGCCACCATTATGTTGTGGTTGGATTTGCTTCCTGTTACTTTTCTTCTTGATTTAGGTGCCACCATGTCATCAGTGGGTAAGTGGTTTACGGGGCAGCTGTCCAACAGCTATGTGGATTCTGTAGGGATTGATGGAACCCCTTTTTCTTCTCCGTTTACTAAACAGGCCCTGTAGTCTTCACCCACAAGTTTGTTCATATGCCACAGTGTCCCCACAACCTTTTGGGAAGAGGCCTTATGTCTTTATTACCCTTATCGATGGCATTTAACCCCCTGAGGTTCGCTCCCGCATATATGCGGGTTGAGGTGTCTTTTTCTGATGACACCAATACGAACTTAAATTACACACTGAGTTTTGATCATACAGATAAGAGCAATACATCTCCCTCATTATCTCTTAATGCGACCATGCCCCCGCGCCGCACAAACAATAGGTATGATAATCATCCACGCGGAGCGCGACGCATGTAAACACCCACATCAACACAAACAAAGCAGAGAGAGTTTAGCTGAAGTTCATCCCGGATACTGTACGCTTTGTGCTGAAAATAAGACTGATTTCACCTCAGAAAAAGACTCGCTGTGAGAAATAAATACTCAAGAAGACGAGCTCAGAGGAATAAACTTCGCATTAAAGTTACATCAGAAAAGAAGAATGCAGACCATAGCGAGTCACAGAGTGATCATTGTAACGAGTGAGTTATGCTTATTTCTTGTATTAGTTAGCTTGTTATTGTTGCTTAAACGTAACCAAATTTGATTGTTTTGCTTTTCCTAAACTATAATTCCTAACTGAAATGTTTAAAATCCAGTGAATAAACTTTTGAATATGACATGCGATGCTGTTTCTAAGCTCCATATAGTGGACCATAAAACAATACTGTATGATAATAGTGCATGATGAATGCTATGAGTCTGAGAATGTTTAGACCATATTATTTATCTATTTACAAATCTATTTTATAAATATACACTCAACAAAAATATAAACGCTACACTTTTGTTTCTGCTCCAATTTTTCATGAGATGGACTTAAAGATCTAAAATTCATTCCAGATACACAATATTACCATTTC
>JAUYWG010000066.1:150728-163844 GCA_034779775.1 Enteromius afrohamiltoni | reverse complement strand
GAGAAGAAATATAGAGCTGAGTATCATCAGCATAACAGTGAAAGCTAACACCATGTCTCCTGATAATATCTCCCAATAATAGACAAAAGAGGATCTATGACCTCTGGAAGCATCTCTTTTAACACTTGGAAATTATGGATTGATAAGAGTCCATGAGGAAGTAACATTTTATTGAAATATTGCTACAGTTAAGAAAACAGTCATCAATTTCCTTGTCCTATTTTTATTAGTGAAAAGAAAAATATATCATCATCTATAGACATAGGCATATACAATGCAAAACATATATCATTTTAACATTTTAGATCCCAGTCCAAAAGTTTCTTTAAAATTTTCTTCTTGAACATTTCTGGTGTGTTTGAATTTAACATACTTTAATGAAACATGTTGATTTTTTTATAATCTTGACAGATTTGTGACATTACATTTTATAACAAGGATTTATCAATGCATAAGTTAAAATTCACCACAAAAAAAGAATGTCATTCATAGACTACATAAACATCTTCTAATTATTTCTTTAAAACATTAAACAGGTAAAAAGAAAAGTTCATAAACCCACCATTCTCAAAATGTGTTGGGAAAGGGTGTATTTTCTGGTCTTGAGAATTATTCCATTATTTTTGGAAGGCATTTTTGACAAAAAATAGGCCTGAGATTGTTGTGTGAACCTGTATAAAGTGCTGTTGTGTGTTCCTCAGTGATACTGCTCCAACTACAGTACATCTTCACAGGACTCTGAAAGATATATAATAGTAAAATTCTTTTTTATTTAGCAGACTCTTTACTTTTATTTTTTATCCAAAATTACTTACAAATGTAAACATTGCTAGGTGTTTGATGGTAACAATTTATGATGACAAAGATCACATGCTAATTCTGACGAGTGTTCACCTGTTTTTACAGCTGTATTGAAAGTTTTTTACATTATGTAAACACTGTTTTGCAGTTTAACAAGCTGCTTTTGCAATTTATGAAGTGACCAATAAAGGTGACCAACTCTATTTAGCAGAAGACTGAATCTCCAGAAAGCAATACTAGCTGGAATCAGAGACCAGAGTGATTACGTTCAGTTTTATATTCTGACCCCATTTCTTTTGATATAGAAAACGTCATAAATATGTATTATTATCATATTTAAATGCTTAGTTTTATAAAGAAACCATCTCTCAGAATGTTGGTACAAATAGTTTCAGGTCCCATTGCCGTTCACTGGATACTGGATACACTGGCTAATAACAACATAACTCTCATTATTATTATTATTATTTATTTTTTAATTATATAACCTAGATTGTTGTCCTTCAGTGTTTTTGAAGAAAAGTGTGAGAGATTCATACTGTACCTCCTCCACCAGGCACCTGGAGCACGATTATCAGGAGAGACTGATGTTCAATGTCACATGATTCAAATGTCTTATCGTCCTCAAGCTCATTTGCACCAAAAATCACCCTCAGTCTGTCTGGATCTGACAACAACAATCAAACAGAAAATAATAAATGATTACAAAAATGTGAAGTGTTTCATTTGTTTCTATTCCAGTTGACGAACCTAAATACATTTAAACCTACCGTTTACTCCAGGAAACAAACGTAATGCTCTTTCCTTCAGCTCTCTGATGGTGAACTGCTCGAATTCTTCACTTGAAGACGCCACAGATAATACTTTAACTTCATTTTTATTAACCCTGACTTTGACCTCAAAAGCCATTCTGCTGCTGTACGAAGAAGATCTCTGAAACACAGACTGATCAAAGAAGAAAGTATAAACACGTAATAAACTCCTTTCTCTTTCACTTCTAAGAGATTCCTGGCAGGGGCGTTAACTTTAGCACTCTCTTCTTAAAATCAATCTACAACACAATATTGACCAGTAGCGGGGTAATTTGGCAGTGCATTTGCTGCGAGACACACTATGTTTTAGCATCATCTGTGCCATGAAGGAATGATTAACGTTTCCTTTTCATATACAGGTTACTAAATATCACCTTACAGAGATTCTATAATTGTAAATTCTTGTAAAGGCTAAATTCTTAAACAGTCACAAATTCTAAATTAAATTGGGAAGTGACTAACTTTAAATCAATTAACTTAATAAACCAGTTGTTTAAGCAAATTGTCACAAGTGGTTGTAGAAATAATAAGACTTCACCAACGCGTAAAAAGCTTCTTTTAATGAAATACATGAATACAACATAGACGTAACCTTAAAGACCAACAAACTGAATTGGAGCAGGCCGGACTATTAGTACACACACAATTAGGGAGAACTGAAGACAGTTGCGGAGACACAGGTGGAGATGAGTTAACTAATCAAACTAAACAAGACAAGGAACATGACCAAAGGGAAATGAGGAAGACACAAAATGAAACCAAAACTAAACAGAATACGTGACACAAATGTGCTGCAGAACATTTGATTGAAAATCTTGATAACATTTCTGTGATTTTCCCGTTCATGTGTGTAATATGCTGTTATGTTATGTTCCTAATATAAGAAGCACATATTCATTGCGTTATGAAACAAAAAAAAGCTTCTGGAATTTAATATGCAGTTTGACTTTTTTGTATCTTGGTGTACTTTTGAATGTATTGTAAATCAGGATTACTTCTGCTCAAACCGTCCTTCTCAGACTCCGTAGTGAGCAGGTGGAGTAGTGAGATTAATAAGATGCCACAGTGTATGTATTTGTTCATAGTTAGACATGAAGAGGTACCACATTAAATAAAAAGCAAACAAATGAAACTAAAAATGTCCATAAAACCACCATTTTGGTTGTAATTCTGTGGTAACATGGTAATATCATGAGTCACTTAAAGGCACAGATTATTATGGACAAGCATGTCACAATGCTGTGTGATATTTTACACTTTTTGAACAAAAGCATAACTAGTTTACAGCCTGTCATGCCTGACAGAGCAGGAAGACAAACACAGTGTCAATCTTCAAATGACAATAATTTATCCAAGATTCAGAATTCTCAATAGGGAGCAAAAAGAAAAAGAGCAATACTCAGATCAGTCCCTTTGTCACACATGGAGAAGAGCACACTGATGTAGGCAGGCTTTGGGCAGACAGGGAACCTGAGATAGGGTAGTAGCCTCAAGCCTCAAGCTTGTCAAGCGAATGAACTGGAGTGCTTTTGTAGGTGCCGGGTTAGTGGGCGCAGGTGCAGACCATTAATAATCAGGTGACTGTGAGCGCGTGTAAGTGGCTGTTTGTTAAGTGGGTGTGAGTGATGGTGTGACACAGCCATAAAAAAGGAAAGGACGTTACAAGTGGCCAATGCAAATTTTTTCTAGTATTATTATGGAGAACTCTGTGTAGTCTCATCAGTCACCATGGTAGTTTATTTCAATGCTGTGAGAAAACAGGTTCTTACAGTCCAGAATTAGTTTGTCTTGGTGCAACACCAGCTGAGCATGAAATAAACTCGGTTGATGTTTGCAAGCACTCGTGTGCTGATTTTAAACAAACAAAACAAAAACGCTGCTTGCATTCACGACATGACATTATTTTACATCCTCTATTATGTTCTATTAACACACCACAAAATGGACATGCACGAATCACTGGACACTGGACATGAACATCAGTCCCCCTATATACAACTGATGATAGGGAGATCATTGGACAGTCTCTCAGCAGTTCCTGATCAGTGCTTCTACATCCCACATTACCACACTGATCAGCTCGAGGACGAGGACCCTTCCACGCTCGCTCACACCTCCAGCAGAACTCATAGATGCGCCCAGTCTTCACTGTGCAAACTGAGCACTCCACACACAGATTACATTCATCCGACCTTTCGATGAAGGTGCCGCAACCAGGACACTGAATATGAATATATATATATGAATATGTAAAAGACAGAGATGCACAATGTTAGAAAATCTTTGCAAATCTTTATTTCGGCATTATATTTCTAAGATGACTTTTCTTAACAGCTCTATTAAGGGTCAAAACAAACAAAAAAACTCTCCTTTCTGAATGTTTAAACCACAAGATCAAAGCAACAAATATTCTTACATCCTTGAAGTCCACTATCTTCTTAGCAGTGTTCGTCCCAAGCTTTTCCTCAAAACTCTGCTGCTCTTCAAGTGTAAGCTTTGCCAGTTTTTTCACTTCATCATAAGGCCATTTTTTCTTGCACAGTGGGCATCTGAATTCAGTCAGTCCCTGAAATCAAACATCAGAGTGGTTGGTCTTCACGGCATTAATATGATTGTCATAATAACACTGATATTATAATTATTTTTTAAAACTTTCACAGTCAGACTCACATCGTTCAACTGAGCTCTGCAGCAGTCAGTCAGTGTTTCTGGATCTATGACATGACCACAAGACAGCTGAGCCCTTAAAACACCCGGGTCATCGTCATATTCATCTGCAAAATTTAGAGAACTTTGTAAATTCCACAAACACATGCCATATTCATCACACAGTCCAAACAGATAACTGTACATTCAAGTTACATTCAACTGGCCTTTAATGCAATTGATTAGGTTGAGAAAACTTTTTATGAAAAATTGAAAGCGTTCATTTCAATTTTTACTTTTTTATTTATTTATTTTTTTTAATATAATGCATATTGAAATGGTAGGCTACGCCAAAGACGAAATCTGGAGGTACTGAAAAGCAAAGATGGTCTTGTACGTGCATATGATACGCATCTAACGTTACCTTCCACCCAATCCGACATATTTTAACTCAAAAGTCAATTATTTACCTAATCAATACCACGATTTTTGTGTTTATTTCATTTAGTGTTACTATAGTAAATAGGCTACATGGTGGTAGCAACGTTATTCAAATCATTTCATGTCGATGTTAGGTTTAGCGCTTTTATACACGTCTACATGGAGTCATCCAGTCCTCCACAATAAACTCTACTGTTTTATTAATTCGAGGAAGTCTTTCCCACAAAATGCATATCATAATAAAACATATATGTATAAAACTTACCGATATCGCTTGGTTTTGACACTAACTTTATGCCTTTGTCGAATGGAGTGAATTGTTTCATATCTTTAGACATTTTGAAAACAAGGTCGATTTGGCGTCGCGTCTCTACAGAGTGTTTCTCTCCGCCAGATCACGTGACGCGCAAACGCCCAGCCAGTGCGCTTCTGTGGGTAGAGTCTGGATAAAAGTGAAACTGTCAAACGCCATTTCCTTTTTACAGCAAAATCTTGTTTCTGCGTTTGTCGTCGGCTGTTGGAAGGTCTTCGGGCATTCGGTACGGAATTATCCATTATCGTAATGTGTCTGAATTATGGAGTATTGTGTACCTGTAGAAAAAGAACCACCTGAAACTTGT
Source organism: Enteromius afrohamiltoni (assembly GCA_034779775.1). Taxonomy (NCBI): domain Eukaryota; kingdom Metazoa; phylum Chordata; class Actinopteri; order Cypriniformes; family Cyprinidae; genus Enteromius; species Enteromius afrohamiltoni. The sequence continues at coordinate 158,524 of JAUYWG010000066.1, read as the reverse complement.
CTCGCATGTATTAGTATTCATGATGATTAAGAATATTATGTCTATTCACGCTAACATTGCAGATCGCATTTTTTGTTCTTGCATGCAGTTAATCTTTATTATTTATATTGATTATTTCACATTATGCTATAGAATTATTCAGTTGTATAAATCGTGTTCTTGTCTTATAAAGACCTATCCAGGTAGAAACACAATGGAATATATGTGTTTAAGAAAGATTGTCTGTTGTGGTCACCACTCACAAAAAAATAAATAAAATAAAATAGAAAACACACACACACACACACACACACACACACACACACACACATATATATATATATATATATATATATATATATGGAAGTCAGTGGTGACCCAAGACATTTTGGTTTCAAATCTATCTTCAAAATATCTATCTTTTTGTTCAGCAGAACAAATAAATACATACAGATTTGAAAGTACTTGAAAGCAGGAAGTGATAAAAGGATTTTCATTTTTGTGTAAACTATTTCTTTAAGGATGTGCTAAGAGAGTCATTACTAGAACAAAGTTCAAAACTGATAAACTAAAGGCTTAAGGAATTCCTTCCCAAACATTTAGTCTATTGACGTGCAGTCGATAAGTGTGTCTGCTCTTGTTGAAAATCCAGACGCACACAGAGACCGGTATACTGTAAATACTACGGTCAAATAACCTGTATTAATTAATAAGATCATTACATTGCATTTATTGTATGGACTTGGCAAGCACTTTTATGGAATGTATACAACATACTTATTCAGTCAGGAGCTCTTGAGTCTAAAGAAAAAAAACAAACATTGTCTTTATGCCAGGCCTGTAGTTGCTGATGCAGCTTTTTAAAGAAACTACATGCCTTCGCACGTGCAAATTCATCTTCACATAATCACATTTTTGTCATGCCGAAACAATAAGAGAAGAAAGAGGTGTAGACCAAAATAGAAAGAATTTATTTAACAAACACAAACGAACTCAAGACCCATCCAACACAAAACAAACGTCACACAACATAGAATTAATTCATTCCACATATGATCCTGACCCAGCTCATGACATGATACATGACAAGTCCTAACTCTGTGTTTCAGTACTGTGCTGAGTCTGATCTCCTTACTGCTGTGTGATTTCACCAATGTTATAATTGTTGTACTTCTATAGTACATTTAAAATTACCATTTCTAATTTGTAGGGGATACCCTTTTGGCAAAACCAACAACAGATCACTCATTATATGGAAATTCTTAAACAGTTTGTTCGTGGTATACTGACCCAAAGAGTAAAATGTAGGCACACGGATAAAATTATAAGATTCTATTCACGGGAGAAGTTAGGACAACAGGATCCGTTTAATCTTAAACGTAAAGCTGGTGAGTTTCTTTAACACTTAATACTCATAAAGCTATACACTCAACTAACACAATTACTCAGTGATGAAAACCTAATAGTTACATCTTCACAATTCTCTCCTTTTGGCGTTTGATGTTTTTTTAATTTTTTTATTACAATTCAAACCAGGATAATGTTTTTATTCCCCACAGTGTTGTTTCTATGGCAGAACTCACAACAATCAAAGGAAAAGCATACACATACGATGTTATCTCAACCGAAAGAGCAAGCCTTTCCTCAAACAAATGCACAAGATACTTCATCAGAACAACATGCTGAAGATAACGTCTGTGCTGTAACTATTAATGAAACCCCCCCAGTCATGAAGAGTAAGCATTCATCTATTCTTAACACTTATTCTAGTCACACTGTCAGATTGTAACATGAATATTTGTGGATTGTGAAGGATATGTTGGATTAGAGAATCAGGGAGCCACATGCTATTTGAACACAGTGCTGCAGATACTCTTCTTGACAGAGGAGTTCAGAGAGGCTGTGAAGAGGTACAGGAGCTTGTCTTTGTTCCTATGACCATTTTAGATGAAAAAATACAATCAGACATAACTCATGTGTATTGCAGGTATGTGAGGAGTAATTCCAATTCCACCATTATTAATCACATCGCACAGTTATTTGAGTGTTTGGAGTCTGGAGAGAGAAGCACTGCCACCACTGAAAGAATCATCGCTGAACTTAAGATCAACGGTAAGGACTTCTTAACTAATTTAAAAAGCAACACAGGCTTAAAGCAGGGGTGGGGAACGTTGATCCTGGATGACTAATCCAGCCCTGATCAAACACACCTGAACCAGCTAGTCAGGGTCTTCAGTCTGCAGGTAGATATATGTTCCCAGGGTTTTGCAGGGTTGGAGCTAAACTCTGCAGGAGAGTGGCTCTCCAGGATCAAAATTCACCAGCCTGGCCTTAAAGTGTACAAGTTCAGCAGTTTTCACACAGTTGAGACATTCACTAATTGTTATTTCATCAGTTCATAAACAAGATGATGCTGCAAAATGTCTTCAGAAGATACTTCAGAGGATACAGAAGACACAGAAGATACAAGAGAACAAGGACGTTTCTGATATATCTAAGGCATGTTTAATACCTACAGAAACCCTAAACCTTCCTCATCAAATGTGTTGCACATATTTATTTATAACTGTCTGCCGTATAGATATTTCAGGGAGTGATGGCTCAAACCACCATTTGTATAAATCCAGCAAAATATCATGATCCTCTGAAGCAAGTTAAGCCCTTTTTCATTCTATCAATTTCCTTGAGTTCAGAGCCTCCTGTACATATGGTAAGTGTCTTAAAATAACTCATCCCTCTCTAATGTGATCATATTTATATCAGGTTCCCTAATGTGATTAAAATTCTGTCTAAACACTTGGTCAACTGCATTTGCACAGTATTGATGTTAGACTGTGTGTGTCTATTGACTTGTTTTGTTTCCCATGTGTCTGCCTTTGCCATTATTTGTTTTTTCCTGTCTTTTTTGTGTTAATCTCCCAGCTGTGTTCCCCATGTGTTTTGAGTTCTCCCTTCGTCAGTTCATGTATTTAAAGTCTGTGTGTTTTAGTCTTCCTTGTCGATCCTCAAGTGTCATCCCTGAGTTGTTCATTAAAGATTGTCTAGTTTGCTATATCCCTGACTTGTGTGCTCTATCTGAGACATTCAGCGTGACAATTGATCACCATTTAAATAGACTTGTAATCATACTTTTTGGGAACTTTGTGTTACAGTGAGGCACTCATAATTGAAATGAATGTGGCCAATTTCTGTTTTAGCAGCGAGTAACAAGGAGATTGTCCTCCAGCTAAAACAACTCTATAGGTGGTTTGTGGAAATAACCTAACAAAAATTAAAACGCATTTTACTAGATTTAATTTGTACAAATGACCACACTAATACACCCCTAAACCTACCCTTTTACAAAAGAATACAAAATAATGTTTCAGAGAGTTTCACTAGCACATTCCTTCTCTGAGTTACAACCCATGATCATTTCTTGTCTTATAACATATCGCTCTATAGCCTCAGCTTCACCAACTCTGAGACACACAGGAGATAAAATATTCCCATTGGTCCTAGTAAGCGATTAGGATATCACTCATCAGCTGTACAACAGAAACACTACTCACCTGTGCACACTCACTTACAGATCTCTCACTGTGCTGGAATCACTGGAGTATGATCAGGAGATTGTGTTAATGTTTATAGTTACCTGTAAACTCACCTCACCTCACTCACCTCACCCAGGTCCTGTGAAGCCTGTTGCAAAGAAGTTAATAGCGATTGCAGATCGCCAATCAGGAGATCGCGGCTTTATGAACTTTTTGTTAATTTTCTTGCTGATTTTTTCTGAAAGCTTGAGATTTCTGTTGAACCTGTTCCCTTGTTGTGAAAATAAAGTACTTTGATTTGAACTCACGTCTCTGGTTGGCTTCTAAACGTTACAGAAGCTCAGCCCATAACCAAAACTAAAACATCACCATGGTGGAGGAGGGATTAGTTGATGCGTCAGGTTATCAAGCTGTCCTTCATGTCTTGGAGGATCTACACATTTGACCACCAGTGTCTAGTCCAGTGAATCGTCCACCACTATATTCGGGTGAGAGTGTTTCATGTAAGGTTTTCTTGTGCAATGTTGGTTATATCTGGAGCTGCAACCACAAAATTTCCCCAGAGACCGAAGCAAAATTGCTTTCATTACTACCTTACTTACCGGGAGGGCTTTGCAATGGGCGGAAGCCATATGGACAGGTGAAAGTCCCCATCTAACTTCATTAGATGACTTTCTTCACCACTTTAGAGAGGTGTTTGGCCAGCTACATTCCCTGGTATCTGTACAGGAAGAATTACTGCGACTCAAGCAAGGTAACAATTCAATACATGAATATATACTGCAATTTTGTACACTAGCGCTGACGAGTGGGTTGAATGATTCAGCTCTCCTAGCAGTATTTCGATAGGGACTTTGTCCTCACATTCGTAACCACATGGCTATACATGATGAAACTGTGGGTCTTGAAGCGTTCTTCAGAAGAGCCGCTCACGTGGCTCAACACCTAACCATTAGTCCCACTTCTGAAGAGCACTTCTCGCCACGAGCCGTCACTAACAGTGTAGAGCCCATGCAAGTGGATACTTACCGTTTGCCCGAACATGAGAAGAGATGCTGTCATGAGCAGAGATGTTACCTGTATTGTGGAGAAGCCGATCACTTTATGAAAGACTGCCTGAGTCGTCCACCTCGAAATGCAGTGAGTGTTGCCTACGTGAGTCAACCAATTAATATTTTACCACTGACTGATGCAAAAATTTAATATCGTGCCCAAGTCTTCGTAGTCAAGGCTTTAATTGACTCTGGTGCATCCAGTAATTTTATATCCTCACGATGCATTGAAAATGTTTTAATGTTTCAATCAGAAGCTCTTTGATCACTGCACTCCCCAAGTGACCTTGCGGATTGGATGTCTCCACATTGAATCTTTTAACTTCCTTATCCTCTGAAACGCCACTGTGGATATCATTCTGGGACGCCCCTGGTTAACTAGACATAACCCCATTATCAACTGGAATATGGGTGAGATATTGAAATAGAGTGATTCATGCCATGATAACTTCCTTTTGTCAAGTAACAAACCCACAGTACCCAAATTAAATTGTCACTCCACCACTGTAGAAAGTCCAGAAACCACAACACAAAGAAACCATCATTCCATGTGAGTACCATGACTTTATGGATGTGTTCAGTAAGCAAGCTGCTACCTGTTTACCTCCACATAGACCATGGGATTGTGCTATTGAGCTGATTCCGAATGCAAAATTGCCCAAGGGTTGTGTGTATCCATTGTTTATTCCAGAAATGCAAGCAATGAATGACTATGTGGAACAATTACTATGTCAAAACTTCATACAACCTTCCATGTCACCCACCGCTTCCAGTTTCTTCTTTGTGGCCAAAAAAGATGGAGAATTATGGCCCTGTATTAATTACCGCACTTTGAACAGTCAGAGTCTGAGAGAGCATTCCCTGTACTTGAAGGCCGAGAAGTGCGAGTTTCATACCACTCAGGTGCAATTCCTTGGATATGTCTTCACCACAAACGGAGTAACCATGGAGAGCAACAAGGTAAAAGCTGTGCAAGAATGGCCAAAACCCACTAACACCAAAGCACCACAGACATTCCTAGGTTTTGAAAATTTTTATCATCGTTTTATTCTGGGATAAAGCCTGATCACAGCACCTCTTACCACAATGTTAAAAGGTGGTAAGAAAAACCTGACGTGGATACCCGAAGCTGAAACCGCATTCACTAAATTAAAAGAAGCCTTCTGCACTGCACCCATACTCAAACATCCGGATCCCAACCTACCTTTTGTAGTTGAAATTAACCCAAGCAGAACAAAAGGATGACTTAGGAAATCAAGAACTTCTAGCGATCAAACTAGCACTTCAAGAATGGCGTCACTGGCTAGGGAGCACAACACCCATTTGAGGTCATTACTGAGCACAAAAACCTGCAGTACTTGCGAGAAACCAGGTGGGCCAGGTTTTTCACTCTATTCAATTTTAAAATCACATATAGACCAGAAAGTAAAAATATCAAAGCTGACGCACTGTCAAGACTCCAGGATCCTGATCCTAGTCCTGAGAACCCAGAATCTATTCTGCCCCCTTCAGTTTTTCTCGCCCCCCTAGTATGGGAACTGGAGGAGCAAATTTGCCTCACTCACCTGGAACAGGTCACCCAGGCAGCAACAGAACTCTTAACATCATCAGGAATCGTTTCTGGTGGCCCCATATGCGACAAGAAGAGAAACGTTATGTACAGGGTTGTTCAGTATGTGCTATCACTCCCCGTAGACTTCCTGAAGGAAAACTCCAACCCTTACCTTAACCCCAACGCCCCTGGTCCCATCTGGGAATAGACTTTGCAACTGACTTACCCCAGTCTGATGGCCACACAGCAATTTTGGTAGTAGTCGGTGGATTTTCTAAGGGTTGCAAGCTAATTAAGCAACAATACTTTTCCACCAGGTTTTTAGACACTTTGGCCTCCCAGAAAATATAGTTTTGGACAGAGGCCCACAATTTACTTCCAGGGTGTGGACTGAATTCTTTAGACTTCTGGGACTATCCATCAGCTTATCTTCCCTGGGCAGAATATGCTCAAAATTCGCTACGACAGAAAACAGCAGGTCTAAACCCATTTCAGTGCATGTTGGGTTATCAACCCCCTCTTTTCCCGTGGTCAGAGGAGTCCTATCAAGTACCAGCGGTGGACTATTGGTTTTGCAAAAGCTAACAGGTATGGAAATCTGCACATATACACCTACGACATGCCATCAGGAGACATCAGACTTAGGCAGATACTCGGAGGTCAGAAACACGGTATACCAACCTGGTGAGAGGGTATAGTTTTCCACAAGAGACATCATCCTGCAGATGTCGACAGAGACTACCTACCAAGTTAAGGAAATCCTTGACTCCAGATGGCGAAACGGCTGATTACAGTACCTGATTGAGTGGGAAGGATACTGCCTGAGGAGAGGTGTTGGGTAGACCGAAATGATGTACTTGACCCTTCACTCACTGAGGATTTTCACAAGAATCATCCACATCTTCCTGCCCCTAGAGGGTGAGTCCGTCCGCTCCGCCAATTTCGAGCATCAGGAGACGGTCGTGGAGGAGGGGATGATGAGGAGATCACTGCTTTATGAACTTTTTATAGATTTTCTTGCTGATTTTTGCTGAAAGCCTGAGATTTCTGTTGAGCCTGTTCCCTTGTTGTGAAAATAAACTACTTTGATTTGAACTCACGTCTCTGGTTGGCTTCTAAATGTTACAGGCACATATATTGCTCTAATTTCACCGATACAGTACAAATGACCCATACGGGTGTATTAGTTGGAGGACATGTTGAAGAAATAATGTGCTTTCATAAATAGTAAGTTTCACATTTGTTTGAAACAGTCCAGAAACTGACTGTCTTCACTTCCATTTCACCATAAAACCCTCTTACATCAAGCTCCAAAACAAACAATGAGTCTAAATTACTTACAGTTGTTCTAAAACCTAGAATAGTCTTTTAAATTCTTATCTTTGATCATTTTTATACCTTCAGACAAATCCATTAATTTAAAAGACAAACATGTTTCAATTTTTTTAATTAATTTTTTGTTGTTGTTGTTTTTCAGCAAAAGTGCTATGAATCATATTTTGCAGAAATCTTCATGTGTGGGGAAGACCAACAAGTGTACTGTAAAGATTGTCAAATGAAGATGAAGACAAAAATTGTGAGTCTTTCTTCTTCTGTGGTATATGAATATTGCAACTTCCTTTTAAATGTGTCAAACTTAGAACTTAAGGTCTATTGAACAAAATCTTGGAATAAAATTCC
>JAUYWG010000066.1:127133-150628 GCA_034779775.1 Enteromius afrohamiltoni | reverse complement strand
TTCTGATGGTTTAGTTGTAGTTCTGATAGTTTAGTTGTTGTTCTGATAGTTTAGTTGTAGTTCTGATGGTTCTGGTTTTAATAGTTTAGTTGTAGTTCTGATGGTTTAGTTGTTGTTCTGATGGTTTAATTGTAGTTCTGATAGTTTAGTTGTAGTTTTGATAGTTTAGTTGTTGTTCTGATAGTTTAGTTGTAGTTCTGATAGTTTAGTTGTTGTTCTGATGGTTTAGTTGTTGTTCTGATAGTTTAGTTGTAGTTCTGATAGTTTAGTTGTAGTTCTGATGGTTTAGTTGTAGTTCTGATAGTTTAGTTGTAGTTCTGATAGTTTAGTTGTTGTTCTGATAATTTAGTTGTAGATCTAATGGTTCTGGTTCTAATAGTTTAGTTGTAGTTCTGATAGTTTAGTTGTAGTTCTGATGGTTTAGTTGTAGTTCTGATAGTTTAGTTGTAGTTCTGATAGTTTAGTTGTTGTTCTGATAGTTTAGTTGTAGATCTAATGGTTCTGGTTCTAATAGTTTAGTTGTAGTTCTGATAGTTTAGCTGTAGTTCTGATAGTTTAGTTGTAGTTCTGATGGTTTAGTTGTAGTTCTGATGGTTTAGTTGTTGTTCTGATGGTTTAGTTGTAGTTCTGATGGTTTAGTTGTTGTTCTGATAGTTTAGTTGTAGTTCTGATGGTAGCGATACGCTGCATTGAGTCAGTGGGAGGCACATCTAACACGCTCTGTCTGTCTCTATCTAAAGTCTTAGTGCCATGGAAACCGTTGCAGTTGTTCTTCTGTGTGTGTTTGGATGTAAAGAGGCCAGACCGACCTCTGTGTGCTTTCTATGAGATTTGGGCTGTAAATCTTGTAAATATCCTTTCAGATGGGCTCCATTGTCCTTCTTCTGTGTCCCGGGCTGCTGCGTTTGATCCCTCAGGATTGGGTTTCATTTGATCTGTGTGTGTTTTAATAGTGTTCATTCCCACTTCAATACTCACACGTATCATAAGACGCTCCCATAAAATCATTTCATATCGATTCAGAGTCTCTAATTCCCTGTTAAATTAACCTACATTCTCAGATGAACAGATGAAGGTCTTGTTCTGAAGCAGGCCTGCTATCATTTACTAAACCTGAAACCATAAAAACACTTTATTACTTCAGATAAAACAAAACTGATTTAAAAATCAAAACAAGGCTGAAATTCTCATGTTTATTAATTTTATCTTGATACTAAAAATAATGAAAACTACATAGACATTGTCATTTTTATTTGTCATTTTCTCTCTTTCAGAAATATTTTTAAAGTAATACAATTGTCAAAAACAACATTTCTAAACGTAAACAAAAATATTATGAAAAAAATATAACAATTTAAAATAATTAAACATATTAATTAAAAAACAACAAAGAAACAATTTCAACTAAAATGAAAATGGATCATATAAAAATAAAAACTTGAAAGAATATATTACACTATATATAATATACACACACATATCAAATGTAATATATTAACCAAACATCAATGATTTGTGGTGTGTGTGGTAGAGGATTGTTAATCAGTGGTGTCTCACACTGAATGATGTTGTTTTAATGGATATCAGTGGTGTTTGTGTGTTTGTGAACCGTGAAGGGATGGGGCCCTGCTTTATTCTGGGGGGGCCGTCAGGGGCTCCGCGGGGCTCTTGAGACACACTTAAGAGAGAGCAGAATCATACAGCCAATCAGAGCGCAGATCCATTCATGCTGGAAATATGGTGCCTCACACACAGACAAACCCCCACCCCCCAACACACACACACACACACACTGGTTTCCATATTTGTTGGACTCTCCATAGGTGTTTTCTACTGTACAGACTGCTCTACAGCTATGTCTACTCCTCGCATGAAACCACAGGCATTATTGGATTGTCAAAGCACTTCTTTCTAAAGCTTGTTTCTTTATGGCAACCAAAATGTCACAAATTTACTGCTATTACTATATCTGTGAGGATATTTAGTCAGCATAACATAGTGTACAGAAGGTGTTTCACACTGACCCTGGATCTCATGAAGGACTGAGAAGGAAACGCTGCTGTTTCTCGTGTGAGGTGAAGAAAGAGCAGAGCAGGTAATGAGATCTGCTGTGACTCTGAGAGTCTAAAGTCGTGGAGATCGGCCTCATTGTCCACGGTGATGAAGAAAACACTTTGAGCTGGATTATGTTTCAGCTCGTGCTCTTTTGTGCTGATTGTGGTGTGAGCGGGAGAATAGAGATGCTCTGAAAGACAGACCGGACTCCATTGTCACGGGCCACAACCGTATAAAGAACTTTCTAACGACCGCCATAAACACTTTCCCAGGACTCCCACAACATCTGCTGCCCTCCGTTTCCTACAGACCTTTCCTGAACTCATTCCCAGTGCATTTTGGTTTTAGGATTTAGAAATAAAAACTTGCTGTCCTGAATAGAATGAGAATATAGGATCTATAACAGGGTTTCTCAAATCTAACCCTGGAGGTCCAGCGCACTGCAGAGCTGAGCTACCCTAATCAAACTCACCTGAGCATGCTAATCATCACAGGTAGAGGAGTTTATCAGGGTCCCTCCAGTGTAAGATTTCAGGAACCCTGCTGGATGATATAACTATGCAATATCATAATATAGCTTTATAGTAATTATTATAGGCCAATAAAATATAGCTTTAAATTGGTAAATGCGCAGACAAATGCATGCTGCGTTTCAAAAACACATTGTTGATAAATAAATGTTGTGGGAAGATGATATAATGTCCGCTGAACGTCATCCAAAGAGGATGTTCAGAACGTCCGGGGGACATGTATTTAAAAACATGACAAAAACACAAAAAATAAACACAGATTTATAAAAAATAATATAATAGGCTTATATAAGCGTATCATGATGATAAATAACACTGATATACAGCTCTGTTTTTAACATTATTTGGTACTGTATCCAAAGCTTAAATATTTCATTTTATTCTCTTTTACTGTTGTTTCCCAATTTTCTTCACTTTTATATGTATTTATTTTCTAAAGTAAGTTGCATTTCATTTAGGATTTAAGTTCACACATTCCCTGTGAATTAACCCCGTGATGCTGAAACTACAGGAACGCCACTTGTTTGTCATTTTCAAGTAATGAATAAGAATAACACACACAAACACACAAACACACACTGCTGAACTGTGAGCGCTGAGAGCAGGAAATGTTTAACCTCCATTGAGTCAAAGACAAAGGCAGGGTTTAGTGGGTGTGTGTGTGTGTGTGTGTGTGTGAGGGGCGGGCCGCTGAGCTCCAGTCAGTCTCTGCTGACGCTGCTGAGGAACACACATCAGCTTCTGACCGCTGGATACGGATCATCAGGTCTTCATGAGCTTCTGACCGCTGGATACGGATCATCAGGTCTTCATGAGCTTCTGACCGCTGGATACGGATCATCGGGTCTTCATCAGCTTCTGCTCTTTGAATGAAAGCGTGTGTGAGTCTGCTGGTTATGAAGTGATGCTGTCTTACAGTTGAGTGCAGACACCTGCAAGTTTTAACAGTAAATATTGCATAGAGTTGATTATCTGTTGTCTTCTTAGCTCCTGTGTCTGAGCTGATCCTGTTGAAGTTTGTGCTTTGGCTCCTCTGATGTGTGTATCGTCCTGGGCTGTGTTTCTGTATTGGTACCAATGGGTCTCTGATTAACTTGTGTGATGAGTTTGTTCTCTCTCGTGGAGCTTCGGGAAAATGGCACATTGTTTGTTTTTAGAAACGAGTGTGAGCAACTTATTACTCTGCTGTGTGGGAACTACTGAAGGAAAACTGATGCTTGTGTCACTATACGCTCTTAGTCTTAGAAGTGTTGGGTTTAACACACTAAACGTAACGAGAGTTACTTCATCAGACTACTTGAAGTTACTAGTAATGAGTTTAGTAGTATATCTGGGTTAATATTTCAAATAAATGACTTTCTCTGATGTTGACTGACAGCTCTGGGGTTGCCATGTTGAGAGAAGTCAGGAGTGTGTGAACATGATCTTACTGTAGTTATGTGTTATTACTACACTCAGAATACGACGCATGCAATAATCGGTTTAAAACATGCCATTTTACTAACCAGTGTCTGCTGACCTTCAGTGAAACTAAAATCACATCATTTTTCGAGAAGATGTGAAGCAGAAATAGTGCAGTGTAGTAACACAGTGTTCCTGTACAGCAGACTCTGTAGATGGTCTGATGTGTGTGTTTGTGTGTCCAGGTTCTGAAGCAGATCTGAGTGTCTGCTGCATTACTCTGAAGGACTGGAGATGTGTTGTTTGTGTGATGTTTCCTCATCAGTTCCTGAAGCTCTTCAGATCGATAGAATCCATTGCTTGCTACTTACGAGTTCAGAAACATGATTAGGTCGAGATCCTTCAAGTCATTTTGTTTTTAAAACGCACAGGAAGTGGATTTAGTGCTAATGGATCAGAACGAGTCGTGATGCTGTGAGTGTGTACCGCTGCTGTGCTGAATCATGGGAAATGTAGTTCTGTCAGGTTAGAAAAACGAACCTGGACGCCAGGAGCAGTTAGTGTGTTCTGTGACTCTAAGAGGCAGAACAAACACTTCAGGAAGTGACACGTGTGCTCAGAAGGGAGATCAACCTGACAAAGCCTAGTTTTGGGAGGTTAGTTTGCAATATTAGTATTGATATAGCAAACAAAGTGTTGTAGAAATACAGCAGGTTTCCAGTCAGGATTAGATTTATATGGAAGTCTGTGATATAACGTGTGTGTGTGTGTGTGAGAGAGAGAGAGAGAGAGAGAGAGAACTATAAGAAGTGTGTGTCTGCAGCAATATGCTGACACACTAATGTCAAATATTATGAATAAACACGAGTCATTAGCATATAAACGAGCTGTAGATGTGTCTCTGAGATCAGTAACGCGCCGCTTTGCTTCAGCGTCATTCATAAACGTCAGCTGGCCTCTGATTGGCTGTGGCGTGGCTCTGAAGGTCAGGGGGCGGATCCTGTGCTTGATTACAGGAGCGGTGAGATGTGTTCGATTGTGATGATCTGTAGTGACCGTGAGCAGACGGATCTCTCTACAGGTGAGCAGCCAATCAGATTACGCAGCAGGTCTCAGATCAGCGTCACATGGGCGGCAGATGCTCTCTGAACACCTCACACTGAGAGTACAGTACGCTCACTTCATTACACTGTATGAATCTCCTACTGGTCAGCCGTAGCTGGTAGTGTGCACTACATAGTGTACTGTTTGTGTGATTTCCTGTTAGCCGAGATCATAGGAGTTTTTCTTAATATGAAAGAATAATATGAATGTAAGCTTTTTTTCACGCAGTTCAGTGTCTGCACTGAGTATAAGTGTTGTTCTCTGAGGGGTAGTAGCTGATCATTTAACAAGCACTGTGTGTCTCTGAATGTGTGCGTTCAGCTCTAGCTTTGGCATTGTCATGATGATCCGCTGCAGTGCATTCTGGGTGACCTGATTGACTGATCTGAATAGCTGTGCTTCTGTTGACCTCCATGAATCACAGAGCTGTGGATCTTTACAGATGGAGCTCCGGACGAAGCTGCTTTTAAACGTCCTGTGTGATTTTCCCAAACTGAGCAGCAGGCGTGTGTCTGTTACAGGGATCTTGTCTTTTTTTCTTCTTAATTGCACATTTGTAGTTGTTCATTGTAAGATGGAAACTAAGTTATTCACAAAGTAACTGGCAATTTCAAATAATAAACTTCATTTCAAAATCTTGCAGTTGTATGTTATTCACAAAATCTAAATTACAATAAACAAACCTTCAAATGCAAGCTATGAAGTCACGATGTGGATTTATATACTGCATGTGTCAGATATTAATTAAAAGTTTCTTCTACAAAGTAAACGTTCTAAAGTCAGGTTTCTGGAAAACTGAGAGAAAAAAGCTAGCAATCGAAAGATGTCTCCGTTATGACTTTTATCTCATAGTTGTGAGTTATTGTCAGGTGTACCGTCTGAATTCTTGCAGGATGGGGACTCACAGCAAAGGTCATTTCAGGTTTAGAAACAGGCAGAACTGCCTGAGATCAGAAACTGCAGCAGGCCTAGCTTCTTCTTCTGTGTGTGTTAGTGAGGAAACCAGTGTGAGGTGCAGGAGCAGGTGCGACGGCTCAGCGCTCCGGCGAGTGTGGAGCTCTCCTGATCCTGAGATGTGTGCTGAAGGTGTCTCAGGCTCGGGGCCGCTCAGCCGTGACTGATTTTCTCACACTGAATGGGGTTTTGTTCGTCGCTGTGCTCTGGGATCGTAGGGTCGTGGCTTTTGAGGGCAATGAAGGGGAAATGATTTCTATTCACCTGCAGCGCTTGAATGAGGAGAAAAGAGCCACGCAATCTGATGGGAAATATCTATATCTCTCACTCTGTCTATTCACCAGCAGTTTTCAGAGAAGTATATTATCAGGATTATTATGATCACGTGACACTGAAGACTGCTGAGCATCACAGAAATACACAGATGGATTTACCGTAGAATAATATTTCATGTTTTTGCTGTATTTATAGTTTCTAATACTGTTAATTAAATAAATGCAGCAGAAGAGACTACTTAAACTCGTTAGACAGTAGTGTATGTACAGTAGTCAACATCTGGAGTGTGCACCTGTATGCATTCCTGTCTTGGAACAACTTTGATGGACTTTTTTGATCCACTTCAAATGTTGACTGCTATATATATATCTATCTTTGTGAGTATAGACGTGTTAGGTTGTCTCTTTGCTGAGGATGATATTCTTGCTTATAATTGCATTTTAATAGTGCATTTTATTATAATGTCAGATTAAGAAATGATCCTTTCCTCGCACTGGTTCCTCACGCGTCACGTAGTTGGACACTGAAGGTGAAAGTCTTTTCATCGCCGCTCACAGTGGGGAGTCAGGTGGGTGTGTGACAGGCACAATAGAGGCCGAGCCGGACCGGATCGTACACTTTCACTCTCCACGGACACAATGAGCGCCTTTATGTGTGTGTGTTCAGACGGACTGTGGAGTGGGAGTGAGGTCTCCTCCGGAGGAAACCTCTGAGACGAGCAGGTGGAGTCTGAAGAGAGGCTTCAGTCCCACACACACACACACACACAATGTTCTAGAGATTTCCTTTTAGAGAATTCTTCTAGATTCTTCTTGAGAATGATTGACGGAGAATCAAGTAGATTGAGTTCTTCTGACGCTTACTTCATCAAAACCAGTCCAGTGTACAGTCACACTAAAAGACCACGTTTGTGTGTTCGCTCAGACAGACTAAGATTAGAGTTTAGTTCGGACTTGTCTGCTCTAGATAGTGTGCAGACTCTAGTGTGCTACAGGTGGTAGAATAAAAAAATAAGCATTTATTAAAACATCATGACATTTCTTTTTTTTTTTTTGAAAAGAAAAAGAATTGTATATACACAAGACCTTCCCTGAAGTACAGCTCATCTGGAGGGGAGCATATGTTGCTCTTATACCTTTATATACCCTTCAACAATCATAGTGTGAAGCCGCTCGTGTACTCCTCCATACCATCAGAGAGGCTGCTTTTGACCCGAACACACTGAAGATCTCCTCCTCTGGATCTCGGAGGACTCGCCGTCTGTGATTTACAACAAGAATATCTGATCTGGACTCGTCTGACCACAGAACAGTCTCTGGAGCGTGTTCACACACGGCTTCTTCTGTCATGATAGAGCTTTAGTTGTCATCTGCAGATGTCTCGGAGGACAGTGGTTTCTGGAAGTATTCCTGAGCCCATTTAGGAATGTCAATGACAGAATCATGTGATGAATCATTAGATGCTAGATGCGCTCCTTTTTCTTCCCTTTGATACTAAAGAAACTAAATCATCTCTTCCTGATAATCTGGCACTAAATATCACTACCAAAACAAGGAGAAGCCACTGAATATAATTGGTTTCATATGTGATAAATGATTTGCGTCTCAGAGCAAGCAGACGAAGGTACGACAATTATACAGCTTTTCAGAACCACCAAAACTAGATCCATCCGCTCGTTAGTCAGCTTATCCCATCTCATAAAAATAAAAACTTTTTTTGTGTGCTTTTTTAGAAGTGAAGCTCATTCAGCGTCTAAAAATCAGTGCGTGGAAGCATATCTTTTGACAGCCCTGGGTTCATCAGAAGTGTGTGGTGGACCGATCTGAGCTCCACATCTTCAGCGCTGAAGGACTCCGTGTGTGTGAATGCACCGAGAGAAGCTTCTACAGCAACAATAGCAGCGGTCAGCGGCGGTCAGCACATCTGAGCAGAGCTATTGATCAGAGAGCGGCTCACATTAGCATCACAATCACACACATTAGCAGCTCCGCTGACCGCTGTCTGCTGACACACACACTCTCAGGTCAAAACAGCACACACTCCAGTTGTATCTCTTGTTTTCTGGTATAAATACGATTTCAGCCTCACCTATCAATCATATTTATTATATTAGTCCCTTTATGGACAGCTGCGTGTGAATGAGTGAAACACTGTTTCAGTGTGATGAAGTAATGGAAGCATGTCATTAATGATCTTCTGATTAGACTCGTGGAGCTGTAGAACAGTTCTTCTGCTGTAGTTGGTGGAGAATCAGGGCGGATGAATGTGGCTTTTCCTCTTTGCTTACTGAAAAGGTCAGGAGGACTAAAGAAGGAAATGGATTTCTGGAAGCGGTTTGTTGTCATGGACACGGCCGAGCCGTCCAATGATTGATCAGCCTCCGCTCACGCATGTTAATGAGAGTTTGATGTAGAGATTCATTCAGAGTTCAGAGGAGTCGATTCTGATGAATCACAGCAACGGACACACTGTTTGCTGAGTTTGACTGTTTACATATGCAAATGAGGCCTCATCATCAGCATATGAAAGAGCATGTATTCACAGAGCCTGGTCCAATGAGAGCGGAGGCTGCTCGAACCATTAACAAATAGTTACTGGTTTGCTGTGGCTTTGATACAAAACAAAAGGTAAAAAGCACAACTTATTTTATGTCAGTAAATTAAAACTAAAACTGAAATAAAATAAAACCATATAGACATATTATGATGATAATAGTAATTATCAAATAGTAAAAACAATAACAAAATTACTAAAACTTAACAGAAAATGAAAATGAAAATGATAACAAACTAAATGAAACTGAAATGATTAAAAGAATTAAATAAAAATTATATTAAAAATAAAATAAATTAAAATATCTACTCAAAATAATACTACTAATAATAATAACAACAACAAAGAAGCACAATACAATTTCTAAAACGAATTCAAATGCTAAATAATAATATTATTAAATAGGATAAATATAAATCAAATATTGAAATTAAGTCAAATATAAATAATGATACCTAAATAAAATTATATTTTATTATTTTTAAAATATAATTGTACAAATGCCCAAAAAATAACTTTTAAGTGCAATTAAAATGAAAACTACTTTATTATATTAATATTAAAATCTGAAAGTAGGCACTGATGCGGTATATCAGAACAGTACTGTAATAACACTACAGGATCCTGTCAGGGTCATGCTGTCCTTCATCTCACTTTAATTGGAGACCACTAATCATCTGAAGCCTTGAGAAAGACCAAGTGTTGTGTGTGTGTGTGTGTGTGTGTGTGTGGTTTTCCCTGCATGCTAACCAGGCCTGGTTTCTCTGAGTGAGTGTGTGTGAATGAGATCTGTGTGATTCTGAGGGAGATGGGAATGTTAATGGATTCAGAGATCAGAGACGTGCTGAGCAAACATTTGCCTTCCATCGTCTGGAAAAAACAACACAAACGAGCAGAAGATAAAAACAAGTGTCCTTGAGACAGAGGAAAAAGAGTATCTTTAACCCATTCATCTACTGTGTTCCTGTTTCTCATTCATCAAGCTCCAGCAGAGCTCACAAACAAGACTCTGTGGCTAGATTAATGCTCTGCTAGGATACTATAGGAGTTTTAGAATCAATATTTTTTGAAATAGCAAATATACATAAAACAATTTCTTAAAAAACTCAATATTTGAAATAAAACATAGCTACAAGTATTAGATTTTTTTAGATGCACGCTATGGGACATAAGATTAAAATAGGTACATGTGTTGTGTTATTTAGAAATCAAATCTACAGCGATGCATCATGAGCTGATAATAACACTGAGCTCGGTCAGCGCTGCTGTTTTCATAAAGCCTCGAGCTGACTCATAAACACACCATTCATATGATAAACACGCCATTATAAAATCTAATGAGGGCTGATGGGAAACGTCTGCTGGAATGTCTTTGTGTTTGCGTCACACAGAAGAGGTTTCTCAACAATATCAGAGCTTTAACGGGAAACAAGACTCCAGCATCGAGGACACTTCTCAAACACTTCATTCTCTGGGATTCATAAGCTTGTTTCCTCATGGACGCCTAACTAATGTACTGGTAGTCCTATATTTGTGGGGACATAAATACCAGGTTCACACAGGTCTGGTGTGTGTTGTTGTTTCAGCTGTGATGGAGTGGGAACACACAGGGTTGGTTATGGCAGTAATTACGAGTGCCTGTGTTAATATGAGCTGTAATTATGAACACATTTACAGCCCAGCGTTATAATGGATCTGTTTCAGCTGGTGAAAGCTGAATAAATCATCTCTCCGCTGATGTCTGCTCTGTTAGGAGAGGATAATATTGGTCTGAGATACAACTATTAGAAAATCTGGAAAAAACATCCAAATATTGAGAAATGAAGTATTGATTAGAATATATGTGTATAGAAAATACTACTAGTGTTAGTTTATTATGTGTGTGAAATTAATCTAATTGTGTGTGTGTGTCAGTGTTGTGTGTGTGTGAGCTGCTGCTGACCTGATCGCGCTCGAGGGCGGGGCTTAACTCACTCCAGACGCCGCTCATTGGTCACGAGGCCATGATGGACAGGCAGAGGGACGGCCCACTGACCCTGCTGCTGCTCTTCCTGGGTCACATGATCACAGCGCTGGAGGTTCCTCTGGACCGTACGTATCTACACACACACACACACACACACAGCACATATAATACACTCTAGGGTGAGGAGATATCCATTGGTGATAATAAAAACAGGGCAATAGGACTCAGTGTGATCATGAAACTTTATACAGCTGTGAATTAAATAATTAAACGTGAGCATGTCATGTTTCAAAACAACAAACAATTAGCAATCACCAAATAGCCCACATTTATGCCAACATGCCGTGTTGTTCTGATCTACTGATGATGAATAATGAACATTTTAAATCAAACCTGTAAATTGATTTGATCCAGGAAAGGTTTGATGGATTTTCCTTTCATCTCAGCTCCATATGAAGCCTGTAATAATGTAGTGTTTTCTTTATGTGTAATTCTGCTGTTCCACAGGTCTGCCAACATTTTACTGGCAAGTTATCAAGACAAAAAAAATGTGTTTGATTCAAACTCAAACAGATGACTTGAGTCTTTCAGCAGTTCAAACACCAGTTCAAAAGAGCCATTGAATCTGGCTCATAAAGGTTGTTAAAAAGCATGTATAGTGGGTGATTTTTGAACTCTAATCAGTTAAACTATTGCATCACAAAGATCCATTGTTGTGAAGCTGTCCAATCAAATCAGGACTTCAGAGCAGAGTTTGTGAATCATTTAATTCGTGAATCATTTAGTTAAGATAGGAACTCAGCATGATCGTCAAACACTTAAGATTGAACCTTTAGATTTAAACTTTAGAGCGTGAGTCTTCAGAGCGGGTTCTTCTCGGGTTCATTCTATAACAATGCAACCAGTTATTTTAAAATCATTTGAACGTCAAACGTCAGATTGAGAGATGTGATGATGATGATGATGATGTACTGACGGTCTGTCTGTGATTCTCTTGACTTCTTCAGCTAAACTCCTGGAAGAGCGTAAGTCTGAAGGGTGTTTGCTGTGAACATGAGTTTGCGTATGAACTGATGTTATTGCTGTGCTGCAGTGTTTGCATGATGTTCGTACGACAGCAGCGCTTCAGGACTCCTTACAGCACTGATTCATAGACACGAAAGAGCCTCAGACTGCATGCCCTGCAGTAGACTGATGTGTGTGTTAGCATGCTTAGCATGTGTGTGTGTGTGTGTGTGTGTGTGTGTGCCTCTGACTGGCTGTCACTGAGCTCCCCGTGTCATGTGACCCTCAGTGCCGCA
This sequence comes from Enteromius afrohamiltoni, assembly GCA_034779775.1. Taxonomy (NCBI): domain Eukaryota; kingdom Metazoa; phylum Chordata; class Actinopteri; order Cypriniformes; family Cyprinidae; genus Enteromius; species Enteromius afrohamiltoni. The sequence goes on along the minus strand of JAUYWG010000066.1, from coordinate 138,488 downwards.
GCCTCCCACGATCACTCATCAGTCACCGAAGGACTACATCGTAGATCCTCGCGAGAACATCGTCATCCACTGCGATGCCAAAGGGAAGCCCCATCCCAGGTGAGGAGCTGTCCGGATCAGTTCGGTCAGAGTACTGATCTACTACTGAATTAAACATGTTCAGAGACTTTTTAGCATGTGCACAGTGCACACTCACTCACGCTTTTCCGCTCTCCTCGCCCTCAGCTTCTCCTGGACCAGGAACGGGACGCATTTCGACGTGGATAAAGACCCTAAAGTCCTGATGAAGCCGGGCTCGGGGACGCTGGTGATGGACATCAGCGGAGGAGAGCGGGCCGAGGCGTACGAGGGCGTCTATCAGTGCTCCGCTCATAACGAGCTGGGCACCGCTGTCTCCAACAACATTGTCATCCGTCAGTCCAGTACGTCACCTCCATCTGTTCACAGCTTCACCGTCTCTTCTGACTCTGTCTAACTGTCTGGTTTCTCACTGTTCTGTGTCTGTGTAAGACGTGCTCAGCGTCCTCAGAGAGCTGCTCTTTGGAGGTAAACCTCAGTGGTTGACTGTGATGCATGCGACGGCTCACTCCTGCGGACGCTCCTTATAGAGTTTAGATCTCTCTCCTCAACACTTTCCTTCAGCAGCACCTCGTTCTTCTCATCTCTACTCGAAGCATCTGAGTTTAAAGTGATAGTTCACCCAAAAATAAACATTTACCGGCGATTCACTCACCCTCAGGAGAACTGTGATTTTTAGCTGATATCTTGGTCTTTGAAGATTCAAGTCAGTAGGTACCGGCACTATGAGAGTAAAAAAGCATGTCAGGCAGCACAGAATGAATCTCCGTGAGTCTATACGATATAGTGAGGTCTTATGAAGCGAAACCATCTGTCTGTGCAAGAAACTGAACGTTATTACTGTAATCCAGAGCCTCAGACGAATGATCCGGAGTCATGTTCTGTTCAGGAATGAATCCTTCTTTTTAATCAGTTCTTGTTTGTGAACTAGTTTACTAGTCTGAACTGTCCGATCTTTGTAATAATGTTGTGTATATATATATATATATATATATATATATTCAGCTTCTTGCAGACCATTAGTTCCACTTCATAAGAACTCACCAGATCTTCAGGATGTGTTCATTTTGTGTGGCCTGATTTGTCTTGTTTAGTTTCTATCTTAAAGTGACGATAGCTATTGACTGTTCTACTGAATGATCTTCTTTCTGAAAAGCCTGAGGGTGGATGTTGATTTTTGGGTAATCTGTCCCTTTAAGCATCCCCTTCTCAGCTGAGTCATGTGATGGTTGTGTTTCTGCAGGATCTCCTCTGTGGTCTAAAGAGAGAATCAGTCCAATCATTGCACAGAAGGGACAGTCTTTAATTCTGCACTGCCGCCCCCCCGCCGGCCTCCCGCCGCCCATCATATTCTGGATGGACAACAGTAAGTCAATGTTCTCCACATGTGTGTCAGTGAGCGTATATTCTCATAATGTTGAGTTAAACTGGATCTTCAGCGTTAGTCTCCCTCTGGTGATGAATGCTGGTCTTCTCCAATCATCTAGTGCTGAACTCTTAAGCCCCGCCCCTGCCAGAGGACCACGCCCACAGCTCAACAGCCAATCAGCGACAGATTAACAAAACCAAGTCCCACCCTTTTTTCATTAATTCATGACACTCAGAAGTATGCCACACTACGAAAGAAAAGATCTGACACTACTTTCACTTAAGAGCAACTTTTTCTAACAATATTGACAATATTAAAAAGTGTGCATCAGCAGATACCTGCAGGATTGCCAAAAGCTCTTCTCTGTGCTGAAATGAGTTTTTTGAGCGTAGTATTTCTACTTAAGATAAATTCCAAATGCAATTGTTATAAACATCTTAAGAAGTCCTGTAGTTATGTTTCCTGAAGAACATTTAAAAACATTTTTAAAAAGAAATGACTGTGAAAAGGCAGTTCTCAAAAGACTCATCAAAGGCTGTGCTTGTGAACCCAATGTATGGCAAATAAGAAGAATGTTATTCTTTAGAAAGTCCTTTTTATTTCAGCAGCCATATCTGGTTTGTATGTAAAGGAGTTTCCAGTCTTTGCAGTGCTTGTGAAGGATGTGTTGGTTGTGTGAAGCTGCAGCAGAACAGCATCAGGTGTGTGTTATACTCGTGTGTGTGTGTGTGTGTCTGCGCAGATTTCCAGCGTCTGCCTCAGAGTCGGCGTGTGTCTCAGGCTCTGAACGGAGACCTCTACTTCTCCAACGTCCAGCCGGAGGACTCCAGGAGCGACTACATCTGCTACGCCCGCTTCCCGCACACCCAGACCATCCAGCAGAAGCAGCCCATCAGCGTCCGTGTGCTGGACAGTGAGTAACACACAGAGCTGTCCGAGCCTCACTCTTCTGCATGTGTTTGACCGCTGCTGTTGTTTTGTTGTGTTTCAGTGGATTCACTCAATGACACGCTGCCAGATTATTTCAATGACACTGATTTGTTTAGTGGTGAGTGATGGCGCCCCCTAGTGACCCTCGTCCTGCCGGTTAAACTACACCCGATTCACTCTAACCTCACCCGCACTCCCTCGTTCACACACGGATCCTGGTGTCCTAATCAATCGATCTTCTGCTTTAGAAACTCTGTCTGATGTCTGTTACTCCTGTGTTGCTCTCCTTTTAGTTCTTCTAAACCTTGTTTAGTTCTCTTCAGTTTCATGTCATTCATTTCACAGTAATTAATACTTTTTATTTTTATACATTTTAGACCTTTTAGACATTTATAAGCAATTTTCATTGGCCGGTCATTTTTGAAAAAATGTATGAAAACATCCCTTACTGTAAGTCAGAATGAGCTGAACACAGCATATGATCAAAGAATACAATATCACACTAATATTTGATTCAAAGCTGGAGGGAAAGTTTATGAAATATAAAATACCTAAACCGTAAATAGTGATGCTGCTGTGGCTCGTGTGTGTGTGTGATGCTGAGTATGTGTTTCAGATAAACCCTCAGAAGAGCGAGCGCCGGTCTTCATGGTTCCCAGCGAGGCGGACAGCTCAATAATGGTTCTGAGAGGAGAAGTTCTGGAGATGGAGTGCATCGCTGATGGCCTGTGAGTTCAGATCCTCTCATCCGGTTTAAACTATTATGGAATATGATTTTTGATTGCATTTCTGTAGATGGTGGCACATGGGTTGTTTCTGTGCTGAGCTGTAACGTCCCTCCTGTCCCGTTCAGGCCCACTCCTGCGGTCTCATGGGTTAAACGCACCGGGGAGATTCCCAGCGGACGGGCGTCCTTCCTGAACTTCGATAAGACTCTGCGGATCGTGGATGTGTCGGAGGAGGACGCTGGAGAGTATCGCTGCATCGCTAAGAACCGGCTGGGCTCAGTCCATCACACCGTCAGGGTCACGGTTAACGGTGAAGACATTAAAGCTCTGCATCTCTCAACATCTTCATTACATTCCTGCTTGAATCTGGATAACGTTAGACTCACAGCAGACTGAAGACAACACCGTCTATTTTGGTGCTTTCTGAGAATTGCAAAACCATCTAAATTCCTTTTAATTTACTTGTGAACACTCATTTTTCATATTATACAATATTTCTATTCATTCTTTTTAAGAATAACTTACTCTTGCGTTGAACAAAACTGACCATCATTTAAATATTTAACAGAACCAAACCAACCAATATTTTTATCTTTTATTAAACATATTTAAATATCTAAGTTTAACAAAAAATTACTGATATTATTAAATATTCAATAGAAGAAAACAAACCGATATTTAAATCTCTTAACTAAGTGATACTGACCAGAATGTTCTTATCTTAATGGAAACAAAAGTTTAAATAAGATTAAAGATTAAAGAAAATGTATTAATACAACAAAACTAAGCAACATTTTATTATCTCTATAGAAGAAAACCAACCGATATTTAAATATCCAAATGTAACCAAAGTATTGGATATTTAGATATTTAATAAAAACATATCTTAATTTTACAAAACAGACGAATATATTTTAAATCTACTAGAAAGTAGAAAATAAGAAGTAAAGTAGACCCGTAAAAAAATATTTAAATACCTCAAAAGAATAAAACAAACATCTCAGTGAAACAAAACTAACCGATATTTACATGTTTTAATTTAAGAAAAAAAAAATATATATATTTAAATCTCTATATAAAACCAAACCAACTTACATTTAAATATCCAAATGTCACAAAACTGACCGATATTTAAATATCTTGAAGAAAGACACAGAACAGTTTGTCATGAGGGATGCTGATGTTAATGTCGTTGTGTCGATCGACAGCGGCTCCATTCTGGATCAGCGCTCCCAGGAATCTGGTTCTGGCCCCGAAGGAGATGGGCATCATCACGTGCCGGGCCGCCGGACACCCCAAACCCAGCATCCACTGGCTGGTCAACGGCCTGCCCATCCACGGTGTGTGTGTGTGAGAGCTGCTTCAGTGCTGTGTGTGTGAGAGATTGTGTGTCTCTGTGTGTGTGTTTGTGACGCTGTGTTCTTGCTGACAGACGCTCCTAAGGACCCCAGCAGGAAAGTGGATGGAGACACACTCATGTTCTCTGAGGTTCAGACGGGCTCCAGCGCTGTTTATCAGTGTAACGCGTCTAACCAGTACGGATACTTACTGTCCAACACATTCGTCAACGTACTGGGTGAGAAAACTACAATAAACACCTTCATCCCAAAAAATGACTTTATATTAGAAATGAAGCCTGAAGTGTTTACAGCTGTTAAGGTTTGCTGCATTCTGACTTTATTTTCATGACCACACCGCACTTAAACATTCGTTTGTGATCTTATTGTGCTGAAATATTGCTCAAATATTAAATCTAAAGTAAAAGCGTGTGTGTTTGTGTTCCAGCGGAGCCGCCCCGGGTCCTGACGCTGCCTAATATAATCTATCAGGTCATCATGAACAAACCTGCGCTGCTGGAGTGTGTGACGTTCGGCTCGCCCGTCCCCACCATCACATGGTGTGTGTGTGTGTGAGACTGTTTACTGGTGCTTTTCATTTTAATTGGCCTTCATTAGAGAACCGCAGGCCTGATTCTGCTGCAGAGCGTTGTGAGCCGTCTCTCGTGATTTACTTAGGCTGTTATCAGTCTGTGTGTATATGAACCGCAGTGCATGATGGGACTGTCTCCACCAGGTTCAAGGACAGCCGCTCCAGCCAGTTGGAGGGAAACGCTTATGTGTTCCATGAGAACGGAACGCTGGAGATACACATGTCTCAGCACATAAACAGCGGGAAATACACCTGCGTGGCCAGGAATAACCTCGGCATCTCCGAGAACCACGTCTACCTGGAGGTCAAAGGTGAGAGCCAGTCCTCCAGATCAGCAACTATGGGCAGAAAAATAGAGAAAGGTTAATAATAAAAATAGGTCAACTAAAGTAGTAAAAAATATTAATTATTTAAATAAATAAAAAAATACACATAAAAACGGTTTAAACAAATCATAAAAATGGATTTAAATAAATAAATGATAAAATATAATTAAACTAACTAAAAAAGTAAAACAATTATTCATATAAATTATTAAATTATAACACATAGCATAATACATTATAATATATATAATTTAAATACATAGAAATATTGTATAAATACATCATTTATGATGATTTAAATAGATCATATTATTATAATATATATATATATATTTATTATAATAAATAGTGTCCAGCATTAAAAAAAAAAAAAAAAAAGTATGTTTTTTTATGACACTCAACCGTACAGCAAAACTTCAGAGAACTATTATAAAGACATTAATAATTAAGCTTTATTAGTATCTTGGATACGTTTCTTAACCTTCAGGGTCTGGATCATAGGCTTACTATATAGCCTCATACACTGCTCCATGTGTACTGACACACCTCACGCAGCATACAATTACAGTATGGTAAATAAACATTTGTGCATTTTCATAACTGTTTGGGGATAATTCTATTTGGGGGGTCTGTGTCCAGTGTCCAGTGTAAACGATTCTGTGTGAGAGAAAGTATTGTGCTCATGATGCACTTTTCAAATGAACAGACAAGGATATTGGTCTTAATGGCTCCACTATCCCATCATGCTTTGTGTTTAGTGGCTCCAAGCCTTAGCTTGCATGTTTTTCACCTTTCAAACAAGCACTTAAGTGCATCTCTAAAGAGCACAACAGGAAGTGTAATAAGAGCTTTAGGAAAGACCTAATGAGAGAAGTAGAAGTGGTGATGAACACCGTGACGTTATCAGGGTCCAAGCATCTGTTCTGACCGTCTCTTTCTCTCCAGAGCCCACGAGGATCCTGAGGCCGCCAGAGTACCGCGTGGTCCAGAGGAACCGGGACGTGGTGTTCGAGTGTAAAGCCAAGCACGACCCGTCCCTCATGCCCACCATGACCTGGCTGAAGGACGGCGGAGAGCTGCCTGATGACGAGAGGTCTGATCATCTCATGAGTCCTTATGTTTGGGGTGAAAATCACTGATCAGTGCAGTCCACCAGAACAAATAAGTGTGGTTATAACATTTATACTTCCCACACATTATTTCTTTTATTTCTTTCTTTCTTTATTTAGACTTGTTTTCATAAACTGTGAATATTCTAACTAGTATTTCATTTGCATTTGTCTTTAATCCTTGTGTGGTGTTCAGTCCGTGGGACCCGTTTTCACTTTTTAACAAAAGAAAAATGATGCTATCAGTTATTTTATGAACAAATGTGTCAGCGAGCACCCCAGGATCAGTCTGATGACACATGTCCTGTGTCTGATAACAGGTTCAGAGTGGACGTGGACAGTCTGAGCATCACAGACGTCACAGAGAGTGATGCAGGGACGTACACGTGTATCATGAACACCACACTGGACCAGGACTCAGCCAGCGCTCAGCTCACGGTGGTCGGTGAGTGTTTGAGTGATAGTCCTTCTCTGGATTTGTTCTGATACCAGCCATTTATTGACAGAAAAGCCAACTGACATAATAATTATTATAAAAATATTAAAAATATTTAAATAACAAATACATATTTGTTATAAATAAATAAATTACTTAATTAATGAATAACTAATTGTTTTAAAATCAGTAAATAAAAGTAAATAGATAAAAAAACAACTGAACATTTAAATAAGTAAATAAAAATTGATTCAATAATATAAAAAAAACAATTATTAGTTGATTAAAATCAACAATTAATTTATAAATAACATTTAAAATGCATTAATAAAAATGTCAATAATTAACTCAAAGCAAATAAACATAGTCAGAAAAATGCAGGACTATTTTAGCAAGAAGTGTGTAATTGTCTGTAATTTACTGAATATCTTCCTCACTCCTCGAACCCCTCCCACTCAGAGGCCCCACCCACTCCTGCGGTGATCTACGGTAAATCACATCCCATAATGCCCTGGGCCATGGAGCATGTTGTTATGTGATTACATTCATCTGTCTTCTGATTTGTTTGCAGAGTCGTTCTGTTGATTTGTAACGTTTGCATGACTCACGCATGAATCACGTGAATACGCTTTAATTTGTGCGTGTGCAGACATGCAGCTGATGATGTCATCACACATGCGCTTGTCTGATCATGTGATCACGAGGTGATGAATTAATTTAATGTTTGTGTTGGCATGCTTTGCAAATCCAGGACTCTTTTCTCTGAGATCAGCCAACATCTCTATAAAAATTCAGTGCATTTATAGTATCTCGCGGTCTTTCTTTTCATTAACTCCCGCAGAATTGATCTCATTTGGTTAAACCCAGTCTGGTTTTCGTCCTCAGATACTGCTCTTTTAGAAGTAGTGACTCTAGTGCCCTCATCCTTCTGCTCCTCTGATCCGAGTGTAGCTTTTTATATTATGCTATTATTGGCAGATCTTGTTTCCAGCGGTGTACCTCAAGGTTCGGTTCTCGGCCCACTTCTGTTTCGTACCTATAGCACTCAGCCTCATGGTCTGAACCTCCTCCTGAACCGCCAATGATGCACATATCTATCTTACTGTACAGTCCAATTCTGTTTTTCCTCCCATTTTCATCACTTCCTGCTTACGAGAGCTCAAACCATGGAAATCCTTTTAGTAAGCCCTAAATGACATTCACATAATGATGATTAAATTCTATTATTTAATTACAAATTGTGCTTCGAACCTTACATCTGGCATTCTGTTAAATCTTGTTTTTCTATCTTTGCTAAATTGTTCGTATATGAACTTTGTCATAAGATGCTGAAACTGTTATTCATGCTTTAATCTTGCATCTGAGCTATTGTACAGTAACTCTTTGTTTTGGTGCCAACCCACTAAAGTCCTTAATTGCTTGAAGCTATTTTAAAACTCGCGCCCTTACATTGAAGAAGAGATCCGTTCGTATCACTCCCTTCCATTCCATAGCACTGCACCTATTCTTTCTCATCCTAGTTTTTAAGCCTACGCTTCATATTTAGCAGAATTAATACACAGTTCTGAAAATTAGTTTGAAATATTCAAGATGTTGGAAGGGTGTTCAGCATTTCATCTGACTGAGAACCTCTGTGCTGTCCCAGCACTTTAAGACCTTTAAGACTGAACTGAATTCACAGTATGTTTTATTGATGGTTTCTTTTTGGTTATTATGTTTTGATCGCTGTCTGACTGCATGTTCACAGTGTTGTCTTGATTGTAGAACTATATTATTTGTATCGTGTAAAGTATTCTTCGGTTCTCTTATTAGTGGTATTTAATTCTACAGAACAGCCAGGAGCGCCGACCGATCTAGAGCTGACGGATCCGGGAGCGAGAAGCGTTCAGCTTACCTGGACACCTGGAGACGAACGCAATAGCCCTATCAAGAGTATGACACACACACACACACACATTCAAGCTCTAAAAGATCTTCAAATTTCTGTCGAGTGTGTGGTTCTGAAAGACCCTGTGTGTCACGTCAGGGTTCCTGATCCAGTATGAGGACGCTCTCCACCAGAACGGCGTGTGGCACAATCTGACGGAGGTTCCTGGAACCAAGACCACGGCTCACCTGAAGCTCTCTCCGTACGTCCACTACAGCTTCAGAGTGCTGGCGCTCAATGACGTGGGCTTCAGTCGTCCCAGCGCGTCGTCTCGTCAGTACAGGACCAGCCCTGCAGGTACGACACACATCCGCTCACACTCACGCTAGTGTTCATCCACTCACCTCTAACACCTCTCTGATTCCTACAGCTCCTGACGAGAACCCCACTGAGGTCAAAGGTCACGGCACTGAACACAATAATCTGGTCATCACGTGGAAGGTGAGATGCTGATTGTTCATAAACGCCTCATATGATGATATAAATAACCTATTAGCACTATCAATCCCTTTTTTTCTTACATTTAGTTTCTCAAATTACTTTTGTTGAAATAAATCAATTTATAAAGTTCAATGATTGAACTTTATTAATAGTTTATTAATAGCACTTTATTATAATACAAAATACATCTGATTCTGTGTGTTTGTGTTGGGCAGCCGCTGACTCCTCTCCAGGCCAATGGTCCAGGCCTGCAGTATAAGGTCATGTGGCGTCAGCAGGACATGGAGAAGGACTGGACGTGGGTCAGCGTGGCTAACGTCTCCAAGTTCGTTGTGTCGGGGACGCCCACGTTTGTGCCGTACGAGATGTTGGTTCAGGCGGTGAACGATTACGGTCCCGGACCCAAACCCAGCGTTGTGATTGGATACTCTGGAGAGGACTGTGAGTGATGCTTTCAGCAGTTTTCAGCACACACCTTCACATGCTTGTCTAGGCAAACACTGCTAATCCCAGAATGCACCTGTGCAGTTCCGTCAGCAGCTCCGGGAGACGTGCGGGTCCTGGTGCTGAACAGCTCACTGGCTGAAGTGCGCTGGAGCCCTGTTTCGCCCGAATCCGTGCGCGGGAGACTGCAGGGCTACAAGGTACAGCTCTCGTGTGATCATGTGATTCAGACAATCATACCTCTTGTACGTCGTCTTCGTCAATGTCTGTGTCATTTCTAATCAAGAAAAAACTTGCTGGTTGAACAAGAGTAACTTCAATCAGAATTTGCCAGGGAATAATTTCGTGCTTGACTCTGAATAACTGACTTTTCCAAATTCATTGAATAATCATTTCAGTATTGATCAAAATAATCCCGATTGCGATTTTTGTGGTAACTGTGCAGTTGTAGTTCACATTTACACAATTTAATATGAAGGTGGGTGGTAGAAAGCCTTTAACAGAGGGTGAACTGTTGTCGGTGTGCAGGTGCATTACTATCGTGAGCGCAGTTTACACCGACACAACTCTCATCACGGCAAACAGAGGACGGAGATCTTCATCCCTAACAAAACCAGCGGGAAACTGCCCGACCTGCAGCCCTACAGCGTCTACAGCCTGCATGTGACGGCCTTCAACAGCCGAGGAGAGGGTCCCCCCAGCACCTCCCAGCGCTTCGAGACGCCCGAGGGGGGTAAGAGCAGAGGATACATACTCTTCCATTGTTTCAATCCTTTCCCAGAGGCATTCTGAGCTTTATAAAGGCAACCTTTTAAATGCATGTGTGCCCATTCATTTACATTTTTATTTTTGTTTAATAGTGTAATAAGACTAAGATGTTAAAGGACAAGTCTTTCAGCTCCAGGGGCTGCTCAGAATTTAGATGGATCTTATGATACCATGAATAATGTTCTAAATACAATCTTTATAAAATATGGAAAAAACTATTAAATGAAATATGAAACTAAAAACAAGTCACTGTCCTAATGAGTGAGTCACTGATTGATTCATTGATTCAACTGATTCATTCAAAACAAAGCAAGGAACTTAATGAATGAGTCATTCACTGTTTCATTCAAGAAGCAAACGTCTCTGTGTTTACTGGAGATGCAAACCAAACAGATGAAACTGACATTATGTGTTTTAAAGGTGGTTTATTTATATTTTACATATGTTATTAGGGGTTCGAGTGCGTAGCACTGAAACCCTATTGTAATTGTAAGGATTTTTATTATGATTATTTTTCTGCCCTAAAACTGATCGTGCAGCCCAAACCGTAAGGCCTAGAGACTTGAAACTCAGTGAAAACACTCGGTGACAACCCCAATTTGGGGAGAAGGTATCAAAGACATTTCGGACATTGGTGGCCATAGCTCGTAAACCGTTTGTCGTAGACTCAAAAATGTTGCATCGTTGCGATCCTTGCATTACCCCGAAGAAAAGTGCACAGGCGAGATTTTCTGCAAAACGCAGCTATATCCGAAACCCACTTTTACGAACTAGTCCCTGGTTTTTCGCCCAGACGGAACCAAACCACTGCAGAGATAATCTGTGGACACTCAATATCAATAATTATCAAAAAAAAGTTGAAATTTTGAT
>JAUYWG010000066.1:73513-93924 GCA_034779775.1 Enteromius afrohamiltoni | reverse complement strand
ATTATGATTATCTTAGTCTAAATAAAAGCTAGCTAGCAAGTGGTATGTCATATTGCCATAAAAATAAATAACCCCGACAAATAACTACACAAGGTGAATAAAGTTGTACTCATAATTAATGATGTAATTTGATGTAAGGTCAGCCAAGAAGCCATTTTGTTAACAAAATGCTTAATGTATTAGGATTTGAAAGAATTCTCCCATAAATCATTGCTTGTTTACGTCATTAAAGAAATTGTCACTTGAAATCAAATAAACATTAACTGAAATAAAGTAAAAGAAATTGGTTTAATTTGACATTAAAAAAATGGGTAAAACCGAGAAAAAATTATATAGCTATATAGACATAAAAAGTAATAGAAAAAGTTCATAATATTACTAAATACAGTAATGGTATCTAAATGATGTGAAAGAAGTTTTATGGAAGGTTTATGCGCATGTATGTTTTAGGAGCTCCTGAATGGGTGGAGAGGATCAGCAGCTCAGAGAGAGACATCGGAGGCGATTACATCATTTCCTGTCTGGCCAGCGGGAAACCCAAACCACATGTGCACATCCTGAAGAATGGGCAAATGGTATCACTGACATCTGATTCATAATCCCGACAAATTCAAGCATTTAAATCAGATCTGCTGAAAAAACATGTTAAACAGTTCATGCATTCAGACCCATCCCTTTGGTGTGGCTAGCATCATGCCCTACTTGTTGAGCTGTAGCACCACAGTCCCGATCAAAATCCCTATCCAACATTGTCCCAGTGAGTGAAATGCATTAGCAAACTCTTCAGCATGCATGTAAATAGATGCAGCAGATCAGTGTAATGAAAGAGCGTGTTGTGAGGCATTGAGCACTGGGTGGCCCGACTGCTGGCTGTGTTCCCGTCTGGAGCGAGGCCTTCCCATCATGCTTCTGGTTACATAACAGTCACGACACCAGATGGTGCTGATCCAAACACCTGAAGTGTGTTTACAGCGTATATCACTGGAAGAGCCGCAGAATACAAGTCAAACATCACTTCTAACAGAATAATACTGCCAGACAGATGTTAGTCAAAATCGACTTCACATTAACTAATAATATATTTGAATGATTTTTAAAATATAAAAATGTTTTGTTTTGGTTTATCAAATTAATAAAAAATCAAATGCATACATAATTGTTTGTGTTGATTAGAATTGAAATGTTTTTGTACTGCTTTTTTTTGTATGTTATTTGTTTTATTATGCGTTATTTTGTCATTCTTTTAGCATTTATGCTTTTTTTATTTATATCATCTAATGAAATTAATTAAACAAACACATTGTTTGTATATACATATGTGCATTTTTAATTATTTGAGGTTGAATTAATTACATTATATATAAATACACACGCACACACACATTTAATTATTTATTTTTTATTATAAATAATGTTATTTTATTTTACAGAGTCTTCTCATTGATAGATTTCAGAGGCTTTTTCATTATAATTGGTTGAAATATGACAATGTTGATAATACCTGATGTTCTCTTGCTTCTCTTCCATCAGTATGCCAGGTACCACGAGATGCCTTTCAAAGAGCTGACGTTTGATGATTCAGGGATGTATCAGTGTATCGCTGAGAATCGCCATGGCACGATATACGCCAGCGCCGAGCTCAGGGTGTTCGGTGAGTATTCATCATTAATATTAATATTTCCTGTAAAACATTGCTCTTAAGGAACACTGCTAGTTCTTCCACTAAATACTTTGTTTTCCCAGCCGGCGCACCTTCATTTGAGTGGAACCCAGTGAAACCCAAAATTCTGGGGGCCAAAAACGGGCGTGTGGTGATTGACTGCAAACCCCGAGCGGCACCGCGGCCGAGCATCTCCTGGAGCAAAGGAACTGAGCTCCTGAGTAACTCCAGCAGGTCAGAGGTCATGCGGAGGTCATCTCACGGCTCCCTGCTCTCTCCAGAGCTGTTCATGCTCAGTGTGTCTTCCATGATTGCAGGATCTTCATTTGGCCGGACGGGAGTTTAGAGCTTCTGAACGTCACCAAATCAGACGAAGGCAAATACACGTGTTTCGCAGAAAACGACCGAGGCCGAGCAAACAGCACTGGATCACTGACAGTTACTGGTACGAAATGGAAACCAGACCCTAACATCAGCTCATCCTGATTATAACTGCTGTTATTGTGTTCTCTTGATAAAGACTATGTACTGTTCACCCCTGCAACCGCATAGAAAACCTTCCAGCAGCAACACCCAATTAACCATGTTGCAACATACTGTAGTAGTAAGCACCAATCACCATAATGCCCTCTTAACAACAATCCCAAACGCCCTAGTGATCCCATAGCAACCATCTAACAACACCCTAGCAACCATCCAAAAAACACTAGCAATTCTAAAACAACAACATAGAAACTGCAAATTAACAACCACCCATACCACCCTAGCAACTTTACAATACCCTACAACATCCTAGCAGTGCCCTAACAACCACCCAGAATACCTTAGAAACTGTAAACACCCTGAAAACTGTTCAGAACACCACAGCAACACTGCTGTGACAGCCAGAATACAGAATATCCTAGCAACACCCTAGGCAACTGCATATCAACACCCTGGCCTAAAAACCAACCAGAATACCCTAGAAACTAAGTAACACCCTGGAAACCACCTAGAATACTTTACCATACCTTTCAACACCCTAGCAATTCCCTAACAACCACCCAAACATCCTAGAAGACGCACACTGTAGCTATATTGCAGCCTAGAAACCACCCAGAGAACCTTAGAAACTGTAAAATAACACCACAATGCGTACACAGAACACCCTAGTGACTGCATAGCAGCACCCTTGCACCAACCTACAATATCTTAGCAATGTCTTAACAAGCACCCTTACCACCCTAGCAACTGCATAGCAACACTCTAGAAACTGTGCTGTACAACATCCTAGAAATGCTCTAACAACCATCAAGAACACCATAGTAACTGCAGAGAAACACTCTAGAAACCACACAGAATACCCTAGATGCTGCAAAAATTACATGCTAACAACCGTCAACAACACCCTAATGACTGCATAGCAACACCCTAGCAACCACCCAGCTTACACTTGAAGCTGCAAAGCTACACCCAAACAATTGCATAACAGCGTTCTGTGTTTGTTGGTTGAGTTTGTATTCTACAGTAGTTGAGTTGGCAATCTGGTTGAGTTAGTTTGTTGGTGGAGTGAGTATTAGTTGGTAGCGTGTGATGTGTTGGACAAGCGTCTCACTGCTGCCCTCTGCTGTCACCAGCACACGACTGCAGAAGTACATTCAGAGAATAACGAGTGTCTCTCTCCTCAGATGCCACTAAGATCACTCTGGCCCCGTCCAACGCTGATGTCAGTGTGGGTGAGAGTGCTAGGATGGAGTGTGCCACGTCACATGACCCCACCCTCGACCTCACCTTCATCTGGTCCCTCGACGCAAACGTCATCGACTTCGACCGACACAGAGAGCATTACGAGCGCAAAATGGTCAGTTCAGTCCCAATGATGATGTTTTCATGAATAAAGACTCATCGTTAGCAGTACCATTGTGGATGCCTTCAAGGAATAGTTGACCCAAAAATTAAAATTCTGTCATCATTTACTCTTCCTTAAGTAGTTTCTTTGTTCAGCCGAACACAAAGGAAGATATTTTACAAATCTTTGTAACCAGGCTGTTTTGGGTCACCATGGACTCCCATAGTATTTTTTTTCTGACTGTGGACTTGGTCTATGGTTTAGACTGGACTCTGTTCCTCATTTGTAAGAGTCTCTGGATCAAAGCGTCTAGTAAATGACTGAATGTAATCTGCTTGGATATAGTTATTGTTCATGGTGTGGACAGGTGTGTTGTGTATATCAAGTGTGTTAAGTGTGAAATGGTTGTTGCTCAGGATGTTAATCAGGACGGTCAGCCTGGGACGTCCAGTTCAGAGCTGTTGATCAGTAACACACAGCTGAGACACGCTGGACGTTACAGCTGTACTGCACAGACGCCGGTGGACAACGTCACGGCCTCCGCGGAGCTGGTGGTCAGAGGTCAGACTGAGGCTCTTCACATAAAGCTAAAATTTCTCTGTATCTCAGATTGTTTGTTCATCTCTAGCTCCTGTGTCTGCTCATCCTCAGGTCCCCCTGGTCCTCCCGGAGGGGTGCGTGTGGACGAGGTGATGACTAGCAGCGTGAGGGTGACCTGGAGTCACGGGACAGATAACCTGAGTCCCATCTCCAAATACAGCGTCCAGTACAGAGACTTGAGAGCACAGCAGGACTGGAGAGATGCCTCCACCTGTGAGTACAACACCACACCTCACTATAGTGAGGGTACATGACTTGACTAACAGCACTAGTTTAGATCTAAACCAGTCCCAGTGAGTGTGTGACTGTGTGTGTCTTCAGCTCCAGTGAATGTGGAGGGAAATGCAGAAATGGCCACCGTAGTGAATCTGACGCCCTGGACGGAGTACGAGTTCAGGGTCATCGCCACCAACACACTGGGCACCGGACCCCCGAGTGAGCCCTCGCCCAAAATCACCACCAGAGAAGCCAGTGAGTCTAAAATATATTAGCCTCATTATTACATCTTACACACACACACAGACACAGACACAGGACTAAATGCTGCTAATGAACAACACACTGTACACACACTAAATTTAGGTAGCATAACAAACTACTATATCAGATAAAACACAGCCCACAGGATGCAGAGCTAAAGAGAAAAGACTCTAAATTTGATATCATGATCAAATTACAGTTCATGCAAGTGAAAGGAATATTATGTGCTTTAAAGCATTACAGACTAATATTGATGTTGTCTTATTAGAAAAATGTAGGTTTCATAAATCTGGAGCAGTTACAAGTTTTTTTACATTTAAATTAATTTATGTGAATACTTAATACTGGTAATTCAAAGATTGTATGTTCTTATAAGTTTCATAATAATATATTCAGATAAAGTTATTCAGCATTATGAATGCTGAAATGCATCCCAGTGGTTTTCATGTATAATTCACATATAATATGAAAAATGTAAAGAATTTCTCATGTTTCTAATTAGTGAAAATGGGGCTAAATACAGTAAAAACGTACAAATTCGTACAAAAAGAGCACAAATTCAGAGTATGGGACACTTTTTCTGAGCTGAAAATGACCAGAAGTGATGTCTTCATCAAGTCTGAATGGAGCAGGCAGGCATGTGCAGGCAGTTTTTATTTTTCAAACATGTGTCACATGTCAATCTTAGTAGTGCTATGGCTGATAGTGATCTGATGAAACCACTAAGCATCAGTGTGTTAGTTAGTCCTCCAGCAGCATTCTGGGTAACCATTCTGGAATCATCTAGAACAGCACAGTAACTAGTAATAGCATGGCAATTTCTCTCTCTGTAGGGCCTGTTGTGGCTCCGTCAGACATCGGTGGAGGAGGAGGGACCAGCCGTGAGCTCACCATCACATGGACGGTACCAGTGCTCATGTTTCTCACAAATAGAGCAGTGTCAGGCGTATTCCAGAAATCAGAACCATCCCTCTCCAAATAACAGCTAAATGCAGTTCTCAAGGAACCTAAAATGCGCATTTATGTGTTCACTTCATCTGTGTCATATCTTTAATCACTCAATCCGCATTTGTAAAAATGAGTTTCTCCATTTTAGCAGCACCTACCAAACTTTTAATGCTGTCAGTATACTAAAGATTTTTTACTGAAGGGTTTGTTTATATCTCATTCACACTGATTCATTCAACATTCAACAGCCTTGAATCATGTCGAAACTGCATATATCTAAAGGTAATGAGTTTGTTTCTCACTGACATGCACCTAAACCTCTTTCACACTCATTCAGACAACATGTTACTCCTGGAAACATGGTTTGATTTGATTTGTATTTAAGTGTTTACTCCATTCACTTTTGCTATCTTGCCTTCACTTAAAACCAATAACTGTTGGATGGTTTGTGCCATCAGCCGGTCCAGCCGCAGTACTACTACGGTTGTAATTTTGGCTACATCATTGCGTTCAAGCCTCATAATGACCCTGAGTGGATGAGGGTGACCGTGACCGATCCTCAGGCCCTAAAGTATGTCCACAAAGACTCAAAAATCCCTCCATCCACCAAGTTTGAAGTGAAGATGAAGGCCTTCAACAGTCAGGGTGAAGGGCCGTTCAGCATCAGCGCCTTCATCTACTCCGCTCAGGACGGTGGGTGGCGCACAGCTGCTGATGTACAGAATCAAACCATGTAAACGAGTGACCTTACCGATGTATTTTCCCATCTCAGTTCCTGCAGAAGCTCCCACCATCATCGAGGCGAGGACGCTGTCGGCCACCGAAGCCGTGGTGTCCTGGGTGCCAGTTCAGCTGCAGACGGTTGAAGGATACCAGGTACCACAGCACTAGTTCACCTTTAACCTCAGAGCCAGCCAATCACATCACGTCTCAGGTTCACTTTCTGATGTACTTCCTCTTGTTTAAAGTTGTTCATTTAGCAGCTGGGTCATTATCAAGGACTAATTTCTTATTACTTACAATACAGTAAATTACAATATATAAAACAAATCTTTAAGTTAATGAAATGACTAAAATAACTAACTAGAAATGAATAAAAAACAATACTGATTTGAAAAAAATACTTTAAATGATACATAAATACTGTAGGAAGAAGTTTTTATTGTGTAAATGATATATTAAATTATAATTCTAAGAGTTATTCTCGTCAGAGTCCGAAGACATCGGATCCATTTGCAGCTTTACTTTATTAAACAGCCACAGAGACAAACAAAACATTTGAATGCATTTGCCTGCATATATTTATATTCATATAATTTGATAAACTGAAGTAGAAATATATTTAATATATAAAGCTATAAACACAAAAAGTTGCTATGGCAACATTTCTCAGTGTTATTTAGTTTGTGCTTGATTGAACTCAAATAACTAAAACTAACTCAAAAGGAAATGGAAGCCCAGATTAAAGCCCAATGTCCTGTTTTCTCTCAGGTCCGGTACTGGAGGGAGTCCGTGGAGAACGAGGCGTCTGCGCAGCGTGTTCTTGTTCCCAGTCGAGAGAACCACACGCGTCTGGACAACATGAAGCCCAACTCACATTACCTCATCGAGGTGCGGGCGTATAACGGCGCCGGATACGGACCAGCCAGCCAGCGCCACAAAATATACACCAAGAAATCACGTAAGCCCCAGGGTTTTAGGACAGCTTTTATTCAGTGTGAGGACACAAAAACAGGAAATAATATGTTAAAGATAATAACTGTCATTTCTGTTACTGGCCTTTTCTGATCTGGTTGTGTTTTTTTCTCAGCTCCCAGTCGGCCTCCTAAAATCATTGGCACAAAGTTGAACTACAGCGGCACGACCATCAACATCGCCTGGGAGCAGGTGGAGCCGCTGGCCAACGAGTCGACGGTGGAGGGATATAAGGTCAGACGCTGCTTCTTTTACCTGCGGCTCTGAATGTGTTGTAGTGTGTTTGTCTTACTGGATAATAATTAGCTTATTAAATAAGAAGCTGTAACGGACTGTTTTGGTTGTTTTTCCCCGTGTGACCTAGTTTCTGTCTGCTCTTGATAGCGTTCAGGTGTGTCTTGCTTGTTTGTGTTAATTGCCTTCCCTGTTTAAGTTCTGTTCAGTTGTGTCTCAGTGTCCGGTACTAATGTTGTAGATTTACGACACTAAACCTTCAGAAATATGTGCTTTGTGGTATTGTGGTTTTATTCTGTGTCATCAGAAATCAATATATGTATATATACAATATGAATGAATCACAGTACAATATGATTCTCTGTCAATTGCACCATCATGGAGAACAGAGTGATGGTAATGTCGCTTCTGGAAGCAGCTCCTTTAATAGTTTAGCTGGAATAGGGTCTAACGTACATGTTGTTGGTTTAGATGATTTAACAAGTTTATACAGTTCTTCCTCTCCTATGGTAGAGAACGAGTGGAATTGTTCCTCAGGGGATCTACATTGCACCTGACTGGATACTCTAGCTGACGGCTGCATCATAAAGTCATTACTGCTGTGGTCTTGCAGAAGAGCAGTACCTGTAGATGCTTTAGTCACTATATTGAATAGATACCGAGGGTTATGTTTGTTTCCTTTTACCTTTCACACAAAGGACTGCTATCTAAAGAAAATATGAAATATAATCTGCTGCTCGTGTGGCCGTCTGTCTGAGTCTGAATGTCAAGCATCATGCTCTCTTACCATCTAAAATGTATACTAGTTAACAGTATTTCTCTTTCTAATGACAGATTTTATTCTTGAATCATATAAATTAAACAGGGATTTGCCAACATTAAGTGGTGATTATATTTTCATTTATGGTGTTTAAAGTATAATTTATGTCTATATTCAGTATATTTTGGATTTAAACATTAATCTGATAAATGTTATACATGTTATTGTAACTGCAGTGTAAATGCATTCAATGCGGTCTGTGTATTTCCATCGAAATATCAGCTTCCTTTGACTGGTATCAGCCCTGAAGTGGCTTAATATTATGAAGCCCTTGGAAATCAGTAAATATCACTCATTAATAAGAAAGTTCATCTCTGTACCTGGTTTAGCATTATTTTTCAGTTTTGTTCTTGGCTTTATTAAATCCCACACAAAGTATCCTGGGTGTTATAGAGATGTGTGTCTTGATGTTGTGCTGCTCTCACTCAGGTCCTGTACAGGCCGGAGGGGCAGCCCAGCGGCGTTCTGTACACCACGGTGAAGCAGTCCATCGATCTGCCGATGAAGAAGGGTGATTACCTGGTGGAGGTGCGTGCTCACAGCGAGGGAGGAGACGGAGCCGTCGCACAAGTGCGCATCGCAGGTAAAACCAGATTACAGCCCCTCCAGGAGATTTAGGAATGCTTTTATTCTAATTATTTTATTGGATTATTATTTATCTATGTATTAATGCATTTGTCAGCTGCTTTTATTCAAAGGAAATTTTATTTAATTTAAAGAAAAAACTTTTAATTAGTGCCAACACTGCTCACATAAAGCAGCTGAGTGAAGAACTCGTGACTGACCAGCAGATGGCGCTGTACAGATGATTCAGTGTTAATAATCATCATCTTGATAGAAGATGCAGTACAAGCAAGGACGGGATTATGCATAATGAATGTAGCAAAAAAAGTTACTGTACATTTAGTATTTTTTTCATCCACAAATAACACATACACAATAAAAAGACAAGAAAACAACATTTGGAAACCAACTAAATTTCAAAATTCATACGTCTGTTTAATGCTATTCATATATTTATTTATGTTGATGCTTTTATTTATATAATCAGTGCAAATTCTGCTCACATGAATCGGATACTGATGACACTGTGATGATGAGCTCATGAGTGACCAGTAGATGGAGCCGTCGGTCAGGAAAATGATCATGTGACTGGTTTTCACTCCGTTTTGTTATACACAAGTGACCACGTGATCATAAAAACTTCAGATAGCAACAAAACAACAATGGCGTCAGTCGAAGTGGTCATATCCACTAAAATGAGTGAGAGTTAAGTGTCTAACTCATCAAATCAAACTGTATTTCTGAATCCAGTAATGCTGTGTTTTCGCAGGCGCCGCTGTTCTGGCTTCTCCTTCTCTCGGCTTCTTCTCTCTGCTCCTCGTGGTTCTGTTGAGTTTGATTCTCTGAATGTAGTTTCATCCTGATTCAATGAAGCTGAACTCTCACAGGATGAAACCACGCGGCTCTGGAGAACTAAAGACTGGAGATTCAGGACAGAGCGTGTGTTTAGTGTCTGAACGGTTCAATATGCCTTACAACATCTCACTCTCTGATCTCTTACTGAGCACTGATTGGTCCAGACGGAGCGGGAACAGGAAGTGCTGCTGTGAGACTTCCTGTGTGTTTTGGTGACAGATCAGCGTCTCGCGTTTGTCTTTATGTCATTGTCAGATCAGTGGCTTTCTCTTATTTCTGTGGACGGATACAGTCAAAGCAAACCAACAATTCACCTTCAGTTCATTCAGCGTTCGTTCACTTTTAGAGGATTATTATATATGCAATAATTTATAAGATCTTCGTCTATTCAATACTGGATCTGTTTTTATATTAGCATATCTGTGATAGATTTTTAGTTTTTTTTACAATTAGGATATCATTTTAATATCTGTATTAGGTTCACGTCAGCAACTGAATGAAAACGGACATCCGTGTTTGTGTTCGTTTATGAGCCTCAGTTTCAGAAATGTTATGAAGTCTGATCAGAGAAAGAAAGAAGTGCGAATGCATTTGTGTTTTAGTGTGATGTGACGCTGAACACGTCCGAGTGAACACCAGTGCTGGGTAATAACTGATTACATCCCATCTAGCTCATATAATCAGATTCCAAGTAGATTAGATCACATTTGAAAAGGCTTGTACTTTTTTTATGGATTACATGATTACAGATTATTGACACAATGGTATTCAG
Source organism: Enteromius afrohamiltoni (assembly GCA_034779775.1). Taxonomy (NCBI): domain Eukaryota; kingdom Metazoa; phylum Chordata; class Actinopteri; order Cypriniformes; family Cyprinidae; genus Enteromius; species Enteromius afrohamiltoni. The sequence continues at coordinate 83,468 of JAUYWG010000066.1, read as the reverse complement.
TTATTTATAATTGAGTTATTCTAATTTCATACTCAAGTTACTAAACACTGCCGATATATAACTGACTCTTTCATGTTTCATGTTTATTAGTGTCTTTTTTTGTTTTGTTTTTACATTTAAATCTATAAAACAAATTCGGTCAAAAGTAATGCAAAAGTAATCTGAATATATTGCCTAAAATAAGTTTTCTAATCGGTATCAGGCTAGAGTTTATAAGCCAGCACTGGTGAGCACAGATTCATGGAGGGATTAATGCATCATCCTTCTTTAATAACCACATAGCAACAGAATCATGATGCACTGATTCTTGAGCACAAGCGCTTTTGTTTTGACTGTATCATTCAGATCTGTGTGTGTCAAATGCAGGTGATTCGTGACGAATGTCATTTAACGTTTTATTTTCATAATAATATTTGTTACAGTTGCTAACTTTAAATGACGATTGAACAATTCTGTCTGTTTATATTCATCTATTGGTGCAGAAATCATTCGTGTAAGGTTCATACTGGAGTGTTTGGTCAGATATATGATTTATATTCTGTTAACTCATGCATCTGTACGTCACACGCTCCTTTATAAACAGATGATCTGATGACCTGTAGATGTTACTGATGAGGATTTGAAGGTTGTTTGTAATGAAGCGGAGCAGTGAATTGATGTGATTTGATGTGTCAAGCTGAAGTGTTTCCTCATTTAAACCACCACTAAGTGCTTTTGCTCCTGATGTTCGTCTGCGTGAGAGAGTTTTGCCAAATGCATGGATGCCTTGAGCTTTAGCGGCCTGCAGTTATTCAGAGGCCAGATGCATGATGGGATTGAATGGACTGATCTTCATACTCGCTGGTTCGGTTCAACAACAGGTCGGACTCTGTAACTAGACTAACCTGTCAGTTATTACCTGCTTCATTCAACTCAGTCTTCAATTAAACTTTATAGAGACCAAACAAACTCGTCTGCTGTGTGTTTCTCTGCTCGTCGATTCTTCACGTCTGCTTCATGTGCTTGTCTCATTCATCATCATATTAATATTTGGTCCCACTTTATATTAAGTGTCCCTAATACCTGTGTACTTACATAGTAACAAGATGTGTATCTTGTATGTAACCACAGTGCAAGTACACACCAGTACACAGTATCTACAGCTGTAATATTTCTGTAACTACACACATGTAACAACCCTCAAAATGGTGTAAGTACAAATGTGTAGCAGGACATTGGTGACAACACTTTTTTTCACTTCACAAAGTAGTTATGTAACAGGAATTACATAGCTACATTTTGTAACAGCAGTATGTAAAAGAGTAACTGGAACAGGGAGTGATCAGGGGGTGTAGTTGGGTAGGTTTAGGGATATGTAAAGTGGGTGGAGTTGGTGCACCTCTGAAATAGCAGTGTATTTACAGGGTAACTCCTCAGGAACTGACCACTTAATATAAAGTGTAACACTTTATTTACCAAAAAGTACTGTTAGTCCTGTTACACATTTGTACTTTTATTACCAAAAAGTGTTGTTACCAATGTCCTGTTACACATTTGTACTTACACACATCATTCTGAGGGTTGTTACATGTGTGTAGTTACAGAAATATTACAGCTGTACATACTATGTACCAGTGTGCACTTACACTGTGGTTACACACTACATACACATCTAGTTACTATGGAAGTACACAGGAATTAGGGACACTTAATACAAAGTGAGACCCAATATTTATATTTCCAATAATAAAATATTCCAGAATACCAGAAGGAGTGTATTTGTCACAGAACTACTCCATTCTACATCCAAATAGTTCAAATGTATTTAAAGTGCTAGAAAAGAGAGAGTGTATGGTTTATGTTGCGTTATTTGACGTGCTCAAGAACTGAGATAAATCAGGAAGATTACTTACAAAGCAGCCTTTTGTGGTAGAAGTGATAGTTCTTCCATACTTGTAACGAGGTGCAGAATTTACAAGTTTATCTATATGGAGTTTACACAAGACTAGATAATGATCTGAGATATCATCACTGTAATGAAACGCTGGAGTCGTGCGGATCCATCTGCAACTATTTATTGAGAGTAGTCAAACAGGCGAGGGTTGGGAACACAGAAGTACAGGTAGATCAGGGAACAGGCAATAATCGAGGTCAAAGACAGACAGGAAGTCAGGGCAGGCGGCAAAATGGCGGAAACAAAACACTAGCGGGAAATCAAACACGGGAAGTCAAAACAGAGTAATGGAAACGCTCAGAGTCGATGGCCAGGGCAAATCGATACTTCGCGACTAATTTGTGCAAAAGTCAGAGCTTTTAAAGTCCACTCTGGCGGGAAAACCGGCGCGGAAGCGCCGAGGTACGTGGTCCAAAGGAGTCCGGGTGGAAACATTATTACTCAGGTGAGGGTTCCCGCTGCTGGCGGCCGGAGTGCTCCAGGTTCCGGTGATCTGTCAGTACTAGGAAGGGTACGGTGGCTCCCTCCAGCCAGTGCCGCCACTCCTCCAGGGCGGCCTTCATGGTGAGGAGCTCTCGGTCCCCGACATCGTAGTTCCGTTCAGCAGGCGTGAGTTTTCTTGAGTAATAGGCACATGGGTATAATTTCTCGGGGTTTCCCTGTCGTTGTGAGAGGACAGCCCCCACCCCGGTGCTAGAGGCGTCTACTTCCACTATGAACTGGTGATGTCGGAGGATGGGAGCCGACGTGAATTTGCGCTTGAGCCCCTCGAAGGCCTCCTCACATGCTGTGTTCCAGGGCAATCGCTTGGCGGTGATCTTTGTCAGGGTGGTTAGAGGTGCGGCGGTGAGGCTGAAGTTCCGGATGAACCGCCGGTAGAAGTTGGCGAAACCCAGAACCGCTGCAACTCCTTAAGGGTCTTGGGGCGCGGCCAGCTAACCACGACGTTCACCTTGGCGTCATCCATCGCCACTCCATCCGGGCTGATGACGTAACCCAGGAAAGAGATGCAGGTCTGGTGGAACTCACATTTGCTCAGTTTTGCGTAAAGGTGGTTCTCAATCAGTTGCTGGAGAACGGCCCGAACATGGCCGATGTGTTCCCTTGGGTTCTCCGAATAAATCAGAATGTCGTCTATGTAAATGATGACGTGACGGTGGAGCATGTCTCTAAAGATTTCGTTTACCAAGGCCTGGGAGATAGAAAGGCTGTTGGACAGTCCGAACGGCATGACGAGGTACTCGTAGTGCCCTGTGGTCGTGGAGAACGCCGTCTTCCACACGTCCCCCTCACGGATGCGTACCAAATTATATGCGCTCCAGAGGTCCAGCTTAGTGAAGATGCGAGCTGAGCGTAGTTGTTCGAGAGCTGAGGGAACCAGTGGCAGGGGATAGCGGTATTTAATCGTGACGTCGTTGAGAGCCCTGTAGTCAATATATGGTTGACCAATATATGATCCGCCATCTTTCTTCTGTATGAAGAAGAATCCTGCCGACGCGGGCGACGTCGACGGCCTGATGAAGCCCTTTTCCAATTCTTCCTTGATATATTGGTCCATACAGGCTGTCTCAGGCTGCGAGAGAGGGAACATGCGCCCGCGGGGGATCTCTGCGCCAGGGAGGAGTTCGATGGCGCAATCGGAGGCCCGGTGTGGTGGAAGCTGGGTGGCTTTCGTTTTGCTGAAGGCCTCCCGGAGGTCCTGGTACTCGGGGGGTAGTGCAACTTGGCTTGTGTCCTCCTCAGCCTTTAGACTCAGCATGTTCACGTGCTTGGGACTTGGTTTCAGACAGTGTTCGTGGCAGTGGTTAGACCAGCGGAGTCCTTGGTGCTGTCTCCAGGAAATCATCGGTTCGTGGAGCTCTAGCCAGGGGAGGCCTAGGATGACGGGGTGCTCTGGTGACTGGATCGTGTAAAACTGGATGGTCTCAGAGTGGAGTGGACTGGTGCTCAGGGTGACGGGTGCGGTTTGTGAAGTTATCTTGCCGGATCCGTGGGGCCGGCCGTCGAGGGCTGCTACAGCCACGTTCGGGGTACATGGGAGCAGAGGAAGGTGGTGGTTAGCAGCGAATTGATGATCTATGAAATTTCCCGCTGCCCCCGAATCAAGTAAAGCCCTTGTGACAAGATGGCGTCTGTGGACAAACAATTCAACTTCTAGTTTCATTGCGGTGGAGAGATAGAGTGAACTCACCCGGTAAGACTTAAGACGGCTCACCTCCTCTATGACTTGGCGCATAGTCGCTGGATCCTCCTTTGGCGAAGTTTTCTGTAATGAAATGCTGGAGTCGTGCGGATCCATCTGCAACTATTTATTGAGAGTAGTCAAACAGGCGAGGGTCGGGAACACAGAAGTACAGGTAGATCAGGGAACAGGCAATAATCGAGGTCAAAGACAGGCAGGAAGTCAGGGCAGGCGGCAAAATGGCAGAAACAAAACACTAGCGGGAAGCGATGGCCAGGGCAAATCAAAACTTTGCGACTAGTTCGCGCAAAAGTCAGAGCTTTTATAGTCCACTTTGGCGGGAAAACCAGCGCGGAAGCGCCGAGGTACGTGGTCCAAAGGAGTCCGGGTGGAAACATTAGTACTCAGGTGAGGGTTCCCACTGCTGGCGGCCGGAGAGGGCCACAGAGGAGCGGTCTGTTACATTCGCTTTGCTGCAGGATCTCAACACCATTAACATCAATTCCATGTGACAGTACTAAATCTAGATTATGGTTTCGACAGTGAGTAGATCCTGATACGTGCTGTCTAACCCCAATAGAGTTCAGAATATCTAAGAAAGCAGATCCTAACGCATCTTTTTCTTTATCAACATGGATATTAAAATCACCAACAATTAAGATTTTATCTGTGTTGTGTTTGATTACAAACTCTGTTATTAAGAAGTACTACTAGAGGGAGCTGTTGTAGAAAAAAAGAAGCACGCAAGGGGGAAGAAGAAGTGTGTGCCTGTTTTGTGTGTTGCTGAGTAAAGCTGTTGAAGCAGATATAGTGTTCTTTCCTGGTTTATGCTAATACTTAACAAATTGGCGACAAAGATGGCAGTTAATCTTCCTCCTACATATTTGCAATGCCCTGGGGAACCTGCAATTCCATTCAGTACATGGGTAATGATGTTTGAGAACTACCTGCTGGCAATTCATGCAGAGGGGGATGACTGGCCTGATACTAGAAAGCATGCCCTCTTTTATACCCTTCCAAATACGGGTACGACATATGCATCTGCACTAACTGCACTCAGGGCACATTTCGTCCCGAAAGTTAATATTATTGCAGAACGACACAAGTTTCGACAAAGAGAACAAAGGCATGACGAAAATATTCTGCAATATGTGGCCGTGCTCCGTGATATGGTGTCCTTATGTGCATTTGGGGATAAAGAAGAGGAAATGCTGCGAGATCAAATCGTTGAGAAAGTACATAGCAGCCGAGTTTGGGAATGTTTATTGCTGGAAGCAGATTTAACTTTGGACAAAGCCATACAAATGTGAATCAGCTTGAAAATGCAATGGCCAATGCGAGTGAGTTTGCAAAACCTGCTGAACTACCAGTACAGAGACTGTATGTGAAAAAAAGAGAAGCAACACAGTCGGATAGGAGTACAGCCTGTACACAGATGCTACCGCTGTGATTCAAACAGTCATTTAGCGAATTCCAAGCAGTGTCCGGCTCTAAATAAGACATGCAAATTATGCTGAAAAATGTGGCATTTTGCAAAAGTATGCCGCTCAACACAAAAACAAGAGATCAGAGAAATTGAAGTTCCTGAACTTTCTGTCCTGTACATGACTAGGACATCTCCGGCATCAAACAAAATTTTGTGTAATGTCCAAATGAGAACTGCGTCTGGAACTGCAATGCAGGAACTGATTGTGGATACAGGATCCTCTGTATCTCTGTTGCCAGAAGGTATATACAAACAACACTTTTCTGAATTGCCTCTGGAACATGCAGATGTACGTCTTGTCACTTATTCCAAGGATAATCTTCCTGTGCTGGGATGCATTAGCACTCAAGCAAAACATGGACATCGTTCAGTACTTGCCACATTCTATATTGTGAAAAGTGGAAACCCACTGATGGGTATGGACTTAATATCTTCTTTGAATCTGTGTATAAAAGGAAACACAGTACTTACTGACAAAGAATCCATGTTCCAGGTGTCAAACTCCACAGCAGCAAGTTTTGGTTGTGCAAAGAACTTTGTGGATAAAGTGAAATTGCGTGAACAGGTAGCACCTGTGCAACAGAAACTGCGTTGATTACCGTTTTCTGTGAGGGATGCTGTGTCAACAGAACTGGACCATTTGCTAGCAGCAGACATCATTCAAAGAGTGGATGCTTCACCCTGGGTATCACCTATTGTAGTGACCCAGAAGAAATCGGGTGATATCAGAATGTGTGTGGATCTAAGGAAACCAAACAAGGCAATTGTGGTGGACAGTTACCCCATTCCGCACATTGAGGAATTGTTTTTACAGCTAAGAGGTGCAGTCAGATTTTCCACAATCGATCTTACAAATGCCTACCATCAACTCCCCTTACATGAAGATAGCAGAGACCTTACGGCCTTCATAACACATGAGGGGCTGTTTCGTTACAAAAGAGTCTGCTATGGATTAGCTTCGGCCCCAGCAGCATTTCAAAAATTGATATCCACAATCCTTAAAGATGTTCCAGGTGTCCAGTGTTACCTGGATGATGTCATTGTGTTTGGTGACTCTATTACTAGTCATGATGCTCACCTAACAACGGTACTGCGCAAACTTCATGAAGCAGGGTTGTGTCTAAATGAGAAGAAATGTAAATTTCACCAGGAAAAACTCACATTTCTGGGTCATACCATCTCTAAAGAGGGACTGATAACGGCCCTCAATTTCGCTCTTCAGAGTTTAAAGAATTTCTGCAAGAGAGAGATGTCAAACACATTCGCACCTCCATATACCATCCGGAAGGAAATGGAGTGGTTGAACGTTGGAATAAGGTACTGAAGGATGCTATTCTGATGGCACAAAGAGAACAAGTTCCATGGACTTCCTTTGTTGTAGAATTCTTGCAAATGTACAGAGCTACCCCTCACGCCACTACAGGAACGTCACAGTTCGAGCTTCTGTTTGGAAGAAAGATGAGAACAAAGTTGTCAATTCTCACACCATGCAATATAACCCCTGCTACAAGGAAACTGAACCATAGTAAAGAAGAAACAACTAAAAATGAAAGCTTACCTGGATACCAAACGGAAGGCAGAAATTCCAAAGCTAAGGGAAGGGGATTTTGTACGTTTGAGAAAACCAGTACGTGTTAGGACCTCAACATTCAGTGGCCCCATGCAGATTATCAGGAGAAGGGCAAAGCACAGCTACGAATTGAACGATGGACGGACATGGGATGTGTCTCACCTGGCACCATTGCATACAGATCTCAGGCTAGCGGAACAACCAAGTTCTGCTGTAACCTCTGAAAATGTGGATAGTCCCATAAGACAGTGTGTCAGAAGAAAGCCAATGTGGCTCGAGGACTATGTAACGTAAACCCGAATAGCAAGATGGTAAAAGTGAAACCACGATATGTGTAAAGTCAGTCAGACTGTTATAATACCCATGAAAATTTTAATGTTGTGTTTTGGGGGATTAACAATATAGTGTTTGGTAGATTTATGAAGTATACATATGTATGCACCCATATATGTATAAGAGAAAAATTCCAGACTTTTGGTTCTTGTCTGCATTACTGTACAAGTTTAAGAAAGTTCAGGTGTTATTGTTAAGTAAGGGAGAGATGTTGTGTTTGATTACAAACTCTGTTATTAAGAAGTACTACTAGAGGGAGCTGTTGTAGAAAAAAAGAAGCATGCAGGGGGAAGAAGAAGTGTGTGCCTGTTTTGTGTGTTGCTGAGTAAAGCTGTTGAAGCAGATATAGCTGAGTGTTCTTTCCTGGTTTATGCTAATACTTAACAATCTGCAACCAGTCCAGAATTTATTAGTACTAACTAATAAAGTCTGTGTGGTGCCCTGGTGGCCTGTATACAGTAGCCAGAACAATCATCACATGGGATTTATAACTATCACATGTTTCTTTAGTTACTGTTACATGTAGCAACAAACAAATTATACTTAAAGCCTGCCTTCTGAGAAATACTCTTTAATACTTACAAATGCAATTAATCACCTTGTTTCCTTGAGCAATATTAATGAAGGGAGCTTATAAAAATCATATCATACCAGAATCGCAATTCCTGTATGTTGTAAACATAGTAAAGACCAAGTAGGACACAAAACAAGAACAACAAATGTCAGTATGTGAGGTGCACTATGTCAGAGTTTGTGTTTAGTTTCCTTGTGTTTTGCTTCCCATGGGTCCGCCCTTGCCCATATTTGGTACTTCCTGTTTCTATGTGATTATTGGTTGATTTACTCCCAGCTGTCTTCCCCAGGTGTCCTTAGATATGTCCTCGTTAGTATGTGTATTTAAGCATCTGTGTTTCAACCCTCTGTGTCAGTCCTTAAGTGTCAACTTAGTGTCTAGCAAAGAGTCATATTTGTGGACCGACGTGCCAGCTCTAATCACCGCGAATTCCGATCTGCAGTTTCCCAATCCTTTTCCAGCGTTATGGCCAGGAGTGCCATTCCTGAGTCCAGTTCCAGAGTTTTGGCCAGGAGTGCCGATCCTAATTCCAGTCCCTAGTTTATGGCTGGGAGTGCCGATCCCGATTCCAGCCAGGAGTGCTGAACCCAAGTCCAGTTCCTGATTCACAGCCAGGAGAGACGTTCCCGAGTCCAGTCCCTAGTTTACGGCCAGGAGCGCCAATCCCAAATCCAGTTCCTGAGTTCACGCCACAAGATCCCAAGTTTGTTCTGTTCATGTTTACTTTGTTTATTAAAACCACTTCATCTTCAAGATTCGTGACTCGTGTACTATCTGTATAAGAGCCAGCATGACAACTATAATAGCTAGGCTAGTAATGAAAAGGGAAAAAAGAGTATAATATTTTGTGTGTGTGTTGCAAACAAGATTTTGTACAAAATGGACTTGTTCACTAGGTGTAAGCTAGGCCCCATAAGAGCACTTTTCATCAGTCCACTGAACAATCGTCTTTGTCAGACGTTAAAATGACATCCCCTGAAAAGCCAGAATGAAAGTTTTTATGACGTCTTTTTATGACATCTTTTGAACGTCCAGTATTGGTACTAGATGTCCAGTGACATCTTTTAACATTTTAAAACATTTATTGATCAATAAAGTGATGCAAGTCTTCGCAGATTAATATTGTTAGAATATTTTTACATGTAAACAAATGAAGAATAACTATTCCTCATATCTTCATATATAATAATAAAATGTCAAAGTAGACATCTGTTTGTGATGGGGAAACCTCACTTCCCATATTCTTACAGTGAAAGACACTTTCATGAAATACAACTGTGTGGGGAATGAAGAATGAAGATTAGACAAATTAATCCTAAAGTATCAACTCTCAAAAGACTTCAGTGTTCACAAACCTGTTCACCCACACACTTTCCTTGTGCAATATTATGAATGGAGCTTATAAAGATCATATCACCCTAGAGCGCTGGGAGTCATGATTCCTGTTTGTAATGAACATGTGAACACATCTGGCCAGAAGAAGAAGAGAACAAATAAGAGAAAGAAGGAGAACAACAACAGCTAGTGTCAGTAAGTGAGGTGCCTAATAATGGCTAACAATAAAGAGAATAAGAAAAGCAAAAACTGAAAAGCATGAGATCACGATATAACAAACTGCTCTTTTAGTCTCATTATTATTATTTGACTGTTTTTGATTGTCTTTACGTAAATTCCCCAAACTGACAGATGAACCTTTGTTTTGTTCTGAGACTTGATCTGCACTTGAAAGAAGTCGTTCAGACTGGCTGCTAGTATCATTAACAATTGATGCCATTTCAACTGTAGATTTATCGGCAGTGTTTTGTGCAGCATTTGTTGTGGTCTCAGAGACTCTATTTTCCAGAAGAACCTGCTGATCTTGCTGGTCCTTCTGTTCT
>JAUYWG010000066.1:31505-45161 GCA_034779775.1 Enteromius afrohamiltoni | reverse complement strand
TGCTGTGAATCAATAAAATAAATAACCCAACTATTGGGTAACTTTTAACCCAACTGTATTTTAACCTACAGATGGGAAGGTGCTATACCAACCCATAGTTGGGTTATTTTTAACCCAACTTTTTTTAGTAAGTAATATAAGCCAATATGGTACATTACATCATGCATCCCTACACGAAAGTCTAATTACTACTGATTGAAATGGTGCAGATGTCAATGTTTTATACACTGTCCCATCTGTGTCTCTCAGGCTGTCCATCACAGCACGCTTCACACACCGCCTGCATGTGCTTCACACACACACCCCATCACACACAGCATCTTGCTGCTCACCTGCATGAAACTTGCTCAGCGCTAAAGCGGTTTGTGCTGCTTGTGCTGACACGCTTGCCATCCATCTCTCTGCCACTTCCTGTCCCGTCCCCTCCCTCTTTCTGTCTTCTCACTTCACAGTGTATTTGAACACGACAGGTTGCTCCGAGCCGCTAGGTATCAAGTCACGGCTGATCAATGACAGACAGATGACGGCTTCCAGCACTTTCCGCACCTGGGGGATTGAGTCGTTCACCTGGCTCCCGCATTACGCTCGTCTGGACAAGCAGGGCAAGACCAACGCCTGGACAGCAGCCACCAATAACCGCTCTGAGTGGCTGCAGGTGAGACGACACACTTGACAGAATCACTTCAGATCCTATTTTACATCTGCAGCGAGTCTTATAACTGAACGTTTTTAGTTAGTAACCTCGTGCTTTTAACAAAGCCATTTTTATTAAGCGGGAGTATTGCCTGGATACCGTCCAAGTTGAGCTTGAACTTCCCTTTAACGTCTAGCAATGTTTTGCATAGGAAATTAATTCATTCTTAATCGCTGCTTTGGGATCCTAGCACATTTACACATTGGATGACCTTTCATAGGCTGAATGCAGTCAGATCGCCCAGTCTTTCAATCTGCACTGTCCTGAGAGGCTATCATTTACAAAAATGACAATTACGTATTACAATCACGCAGTTATCTGGAGGCCAGTAGTTAATCTGTCACCACTTGGATCGTTTTAACTAAATGCCAGGTTTTTGATGTAAGACCACTTGCTGAGTTGTTTTTTTTTTTCCTGTAGGTGGACCTGCTCAGACCAAAGCGCATCACAGGGATCATCACACAAGGGGCCAAAGACTTTGGCAACGTGCAGTTTGTGTCCGCCTTTAAAGTGGCTCACAGTGACGACGGCAAGTACTGGACCATACTCAAAGACGACAAGACAAAAACAGATAAGGTTGGTTTTTAGCTATGACTAATTCCTCAGTTTAAGTCAGCATGAAATCAAGATTGACCCAGTGAAACATGAAGCACAAACGGATTGTCGATTTAATTGTTATTAAATAAAACGATAGTATAAGAATATAAAATAAGCATAAGATGGAAAAAACCTACGGAAAGGCATTTTAGTCAAGACAACTCTCAGGATTGATTCATTAGTGTAAATGGGTTTGGTTTTGGTGGAAAAGATCTTTTAGTAGACTTGGCTCTCACTAAATGTTCAGATCATAAAAGGAAATAGAGAGGAAGATCCCTTTATTGGATCTAGATAGGTGGTGCTGGGGAGGAGGTGGGTTAAGTTGAGGACCTACATAGTATTCACCGAATATGTCCTGGTTATATAGGGAAACAGTAGTATGTCATTTTGATGACTGGAAACATTAAATGAACCGATTAGAATGCAAGTAGAATTGCATGTCTGAACTACTGATTAAATACTACTATATATATATATATATATATATATATATATATATATATTATAATAGCATATAACTACTGATTAAATACTAGGTTTCATACTTTGTTTGTATCTTTTAGTGCCAGTTTTCAGTGTTGTTAACATAAATAATTAAATTAAAATTAATTAGTTTTTTATGTAATATATGTGCATTTACTGAGTATATTAATTATGTATATATAAAAACACACACGTAGTATATATTTTGAAATGCTTATATATTTATATTCATATAATTCACGTTACATAAATATTTAATATACAAACATAACATATTTTTATTGTGTATTTATAAATAATAAATGCACACCGCACATAATATGTAAACAAAAGCTTTTATTTTGGATGCAATTAATCGTTTGACAAGCACTACTATAATAGCATATAAATAATACAATAAAAAAACTCTACAATGTTTATGTGCTCCGTGTTGGACGACTTGTAAATTCAGTATGTGACTTCTATATCAATATCCTGATTAATTAAATATGTGAATTATTATAAACTTAAAGGAATCGTTCCCATAAAATGTATGATTTTGTCAGTTTATTCACACTCACGGAATTTTCACTCATGGAACGACAGGACGATGACAGTTTAACAGATTCCTCCACATCTTTTCAACTGGCCACAGAGTTGGCCGCACATCTTGTGTACACTCTGCCCTCCCCCATCCGTCTGTCACGTCCTTGTCTCACCCCATCTTTATTTCCTTCTGCTTCACCTGCAGATTTTCCCTGGCAACAGCGACAACAACGTGCACAAAAAGAACGTGTTCGAGCCCCCCTTCTACGCACGATTCGTCCGCATCCTGCCGTGGGCGTGGCATGAACGCATTACCCTGCGAATGGAGCTACTGGGCTGCGATGAGTAGAACTCCTCCCTCTCCATCTCTCGCTCTCTCCTTCTCTATTTGATCCTTCCCTCCATTCCTTCTTCCCTCAACCACGCCTGCACTGCCTCACTCTTAGCAACAGAGGGCACTATTGCCACACCACCCTGCACAGCTGGAGCCCCATGTCACAGCGATCGGCAGCAGATGAAGCTCAAACCCACAGCGTGATGCGTTTAGCATTAAACATTTTGTATTAACAATAGTCTGATGCAGTGGCCATTTGAAGATGAAGTCAATGCTAATGTATATCAATGTTAATTTACCCTAGATGACCATAATAGCAAATAGATACAGTTTTATTGTGTTACAAAAGAGTTTGAATGAGATTTTTCTGTCAGATAAGACGATTACAATCGATTGGAAAAAAGACTGTACATACCAAATAAGTCACAGTTTTATTTATTTACACAGGAATCCATGTGTTAGGTTGGTTGGACATGCTGTCAAGCTGTTTTATATCTTATCTTATGAAGTAGTTTAAATTGCAAGTGATGGAGTCACAAAATATGGTTGTGCTTAATGCTAATTTGTATATTATGTAATGAAAGTAGCCATTTGATCATTTGTTTCTTGTGTAAAATATTTGATTGAAATCAATTACTTTTTGTTTTTTATTAATAGGCTAATGCATTTTTTACAGCCTCATCAAACCTAAATATGAAATGTGACAGTCAATCATTTATTATTATTATTATTATTATTTGATCACTTTTGTTTAATTTGAATGGCCATGGATCTCAGGTGCAGTTTAATAATTTGCAGTGTGCTACTGAATTTTATTATTATTTTTACTTTTATTCCAGCATAATTCTGAAATAAACCACCTTTTTATGGTAAAAAATACTTAAAAGCCAAAGTGTTCTCATGTTTTTCTTACTATGATGTCAGCAAATGTGTTATATATATACTATTAATGGGGCCACACTAGCATTATAAGCTTTGACGTACCCTGTCATAATGAGATGCAGGATGGGTGCAAATCTAATTTAGAATAATTTTTACGGTGGCACTGAATCTCTGATATGACCATCCAATCTACATAATGTTTTCAAAATTATGCATTGTGTACACCCCCCTCCCCCACCCCCCAAACCATCCACTCGAATAAATTTACAATTTTGGGCTTGTGCAATATGATACGAGTATTAATATGAATTAATATAAATAGAGCTTTAGGAGAAAGCAGTATTTCTCTGAGATATTTTCTGAGGAGAACTGAAGTGGTGTTCAAGGTAACAAACACTGAAGAATATTCTAATAATCCAGGATGATTTCTGCATTTAGACTGCATGCGTTTTGATTTTCTCTGGTATGGATTCTGTCCTGATGTTAGCATTCAATATTATTTTTTTCTCAGAGAGTTGTTTTTAATGCAGTAAAGACACATTGACTTTGTTATTTCTATTCAGTGTGCCCTTAAACTTTTTGTCTTTTGTCATTTTTTTAATGCCTCATACTGTAGCACTCTTCTTGTGTTCAGACTGTTTAGACTAAATATATTTCCTTAGTTTTTCTTGAAATATTTTCATCATGTTTTCAACTGTAGAAACAAATAAAGAATATAATGGATACTTTTCAAGCATGTTTTGTCTTGTTATGAATCCTCCATAATATGCTATTATTAAAAGAAAAGTTAAAATCTACAGATATTTCCCGAACTAAACAAACTAGCCACATTCTTGAGTCTTCTATTAATATTTTATTAATATAAAATATTAATATACGTTATATTAAATAATATTATCATTGATAATAATGAATTTATCATAATAGAATTACTACGAATAATGATATTAATAGTAATTATGAACAATGTTAAAAATGTTATGTTTTTAAAAATATGATTTTTTTTTAAATCTTACCGTGTGTGAGTTTATGTATTAATCTGTACCTTAATAATAGCATAAAATAACAATTAAAAAAAATTAATAACTTAAAAAAAAAAATATATATATATATATTAAAAAATTATAATTATTTTAATAATATGTTTAATATTTTATTTTATACATGTATATAGCTGAACACATTTTTTTGAGAATTGTATTATATTGTTGTTAATGTATTCATTTATTCTGTACCTTTGCCAAACAGGCGCTTAATACAAGCTCCCTTAAGTTCTGATTGACTGGGACACACTAATATACAGGCTATTGAGGCTCAAAGCAGGAAGACGAGAGAATCAAGTGATAGTCTAAAGAATGGCAGGAAAACCGCAGCACCCGATGGGCAAAGCCAGGAAGGATTCTTTTCTGGAAAAACAAGGCTATTTTGGATGAGGTATTGTGGCAAATATTTTGTCAGTAGCAAACATTCTTTGCTTTCTAATAACATCTCCACAAAGGAAATCTCGCCTCGTTGTCCTCAGTTCTTGACAAGTTTATGAGGGGTTGTAAACTGGGTCAATATTTGAAAAATTCACCCTCACTGTCAAAATCATCAGTATAAACAGAAGTATTACTAGAGTTTCACTGCAAACTTTTTTTGATGGAAACTGCCAACATAAATAAATCAAAAAGCCACAAAACTGTGTGGCTGAATTCCATTCATTCACACGCATATTCAGAAGATGATGTTTGGAAGTGCTTACACATTTTGTTCAAGTCCTCTCCGCGCAGTTATTCACAGGGAGCACAATCTCAAAGAAACTAATATTAATAAAAATATGGTGTCATTGTGTCCTTCATATACTGTAAAAAAATAAAAATAATAAATAAAACTTTTGGATGTTTGGGATGAGTACCTTTTTGATTAATTTATTTTCATTTAAACAAATAAAAAAATGCATTTAATTCAACAAAAATTAAGTAATGACTTCTGCTGTTATGAAACCTCCATAATATGCTGCTATGGTGTATCATTATTATTATTATTATTTTGTTTTATAATGTATGTTTTTGGGGTCAATAATTCTTCTTAGATCATCTTTTCTGTTAAAATGTATAACATTAATCTTAAACGTTTAATATTTTGTAAATTGTGGAAAATCCTATAACAAAAATATTAACAAATAAATTAACAAATAAAATATGAATATATCTCAGATTAAATAATATTATCTTTGATAACAAGGATGTATTTATCATAACAGAATTATTATTACTAATGATATCAGCAATAATAACAATAATATAATAAACAATTGTATTATTTTATTGTATTATGTGTGTTGAACTTTCAATTAATCAAAGAATCTTGAAAAAACTAATATAAATATTGATGAGCAGCAAATTAGCATATTAACTTATGAATGATCATGTGACACGGACATCTGGATGAATGATGCTAAAAATTCCCTATTTCAAAATAAATAAATAAATATTACTGTTTTGCTGTATTTTTATAATAAATACAGTGGTAATCATGACATCTTTCAAAAGCATTAATATATTTTAACGACCCAAAACTCTTGAATGGTACATTTCTCGGTAAGAGACAATGTAAATATTGTGCAAATTTACCTTTTAGATAGTATTCTTTCAAACTCTGTGCAGCCTTTTAACATTTAAACCCTTTATGTGTGTGATATTATATTTAAAAATGTATCATTTTGCACTAACCTTGAGAGTTTTTCACAGGCAGGCTGCAGTAACTAAGACTGACAAGTGAGTGAGAAGAATCTAAAACATTTACATCCAGCCGTTTTGGACCTATTATTTTTGGGCAAACAATTAGAGTACCGTGTTCCTCCAAATGACGGCTGCCAAAATCTTGCTTCTGTGAAGCCCACAGCTATTCAAAGGGTCTCTGCATTCTTTGCCTAAGGCGATGGCTTTCATCTTGGCTGTGAGGACTAATTGACGGGAATCTTCAAATGCGTCGCTAATGTTGTGAGCATCTGTGAGAGAGGCGATGGAAATGAGCTCACTCTGTCTTTTAAAGTGTCCATGATGTATGAAGAAGCTCACATAAAAGTTTGTTTTGTTCTGTTGGTCAACATGACTGGATTTTGCCTGAGAAAAATAGCCGAACAATAGTAAATGTGACAATTTGGGGTCATAATACTGAGTGATTCTGTCAGTACAGCATCCTGGTCCCTCCAAAGGGCACCTAGCAGTCTTTTCCTCTTTAAATATTACAATTTACATTAACCGTATTGCTATAAATAATAGGGAGAAAAGGTCAGCATTTTGGAAGAGAGAGATAAATGATGAACTCTGTAGCTACTGGCTGCTGCACAGAGGTGTGCTGACAGAGAACAACAAACTTTTGAATCCCTGGTGGTCGCGAGTAAGAGGAAAATTTCACATCTGCAAGGCTATGGATACTTTCCTTTGCTATTGACTTTGGAAAATAAGCACACTTTGGGGGTTTGCGCTGAAGAACAAGAGGAATCTCAGCTGCTGACTTTCCCATAGTAACCTTTTTTGAGACTTCGGTCAAAGGTCAAGTCGTGTTGTGTAATTTCATATTCAGGGGTAATTTTTCGTTTTATATTAACGCCTGTGACAATTTCCGGCCAGATATTTTTATTGCACAGATTTTAGGGTTTGTTTTCTACCTAAAAGGACATAATTAATAACACTCAGTTCATTCGGAACGTAAAAGAAAAATAGGTACGTGAATAGGTCTATTATTACCAACTGTGTTATTAGGCCAGGCAGCTTTAAGGCCATTAAGAATTGTTGTTTTGTTTTGGGTTTTTTTTTTGTGACAAACCCTCGTAACAAGAGACATGGGTGGAATATATTCTCGCTGGCACCGTGAACACAGGCTCCGGTTTCAGTTTTGGGAAATTATCAACACACCTTATGCTGTACAATTATACTGTGATGATGGACGGCAGCCCTCGACTGCTTTGTAGACCCCACAATTATTATTGTTCGCGAGCTGGAGAACTTCAAAAGAGATGCCTGAGTGACGTCACCTCACGGCCCCACAATATTATTACAGACAGAGAGAGAGAGAGAAAGAGAGAGAGGGAGCTATTATTCCTCACCTCGGACGATGAACAGGGTAGTTGTAGCGAAAGGCGCCTGAGGAAGTATTTTGCATTGGTAAGTTGCGAAAATGCTGTTATTATTTAATGAATGTGCATGTTAGCGGACTCCTTGCATGCTACAATTAAGTAGTTGACAACAACAAACGCGTTTGCGACTTGTATTTGTATACAATTTTTGTAAAAATGTCATTATTTTTATTACGTAGCTTTTACTATTGTTTTAAAACTACTTTTTTACGTGGCTTAACTGTAGCTAGTTGTATGCTTTTGACTTCTGCAATCGTTTAACCAGCAACAGTCATGTTTATGTCGTTTATGGCGAGCAAGTCAAACTTTTATATATATGTAAATTAGACTTCAGAAGTACTCAAAGCTAAATATGTGTTGCGTTTTATTTGTTTGCTGAACTTTGCTGATCTTTGCTCATCTTGGGTCGTCTTAAAATTCAAAGACGCTGCTGGAAAGCTGTGGGATACAGGGAACCGTCGAGAATATGTGCTTTTCACGCCATCTGCTGGTGCTTTTAATGCACCTGGTCATCGGAAGCCTTTCACAGCGATTCTCCAATGGCTATTATTATCAGGACATAGTTAATGGAAATGTCAACGGGGAGAGTAAGTTAGCCTTATCTTTGGATGTTTTCATGTGTGCAAAAACACAGTAGCGTAGTAAACATTAGAAGTGGATGTTTAAGTTATTTAAGTTGTACTAAGACAATAACGCATTTCTGTTTTAGGACAATTTTGATAAAGGTTTTGAGCCACTTTAAATGCTGACTACTGTATCAAACCAGCAAACAAAAGCTAGCTTTCTAATAGGCCTACTGGTGTACATAGTATGTATTTTTATAGTAATAATCAGTGTTGGGGAGTAACTAGCTTCATGTAACAAAATTACATATTTTAATTATAACGTAAATGTAATCAGTTATTGCTGAGAAAAATATGTGCAGTTAAATGACACACACAAAAAAAAGTTATAACATGAGAGGGTTATCTGGATATTTTCACACAGAGACATACACACACACCTGCATCCAGTCATTTAATTGACTTCTTTAATAAATTGCGGTGACTATAAAATATGAGACACCAATGTTTCAAGAGTTTTATTTACATTTAGTCAGTAACTGTTTTATGTGGGTTTATGTATATGCTTTACTTTTTAAAGATGAACTCTTTTTCAAGACATTAATAGATGCCATACCGGCTGTAGCTCTATAAAGATTTGACTTCAAAAATCATAACTTTTAAAATATATCTGGTTATGATTTCTAATCTGTGTTAAAAGTCTGATTTTGTGATTTCAAAATGTAATTATTATAACTGATGGAAGATCGTTGAGTAAGCTATGTTTGAAAATGAGGACATTAGCCTAAATGATGTATGAACAGTCAAAAACATAATTTAATTATATTAATATTATATATATATATATTATAGTAATTATATTAATTGCAAAAATTGGGAATTCCACCACAAATCCATCAAAAAAATTCAAAGATACTCACTTTTGCATAGTTCAACAAACAAACATACTGATTTTTACTCTCTCTGAAGAGTTTATTCACTTACTTAAATTTTTTTTAGTGTACTTCCATAAGATCCGTCTTCACGTCGAGTCTCCAGAAACTCTAGTGTCAGCAGTCCAGGGGAGTAACGCCACACTGCCCTGTCATTACCACTACGAGCCCGCGCTCAGCGCGCCCCGCAGCACGCGGGTCAAGTGGCTCTGGCAGCCGGTGAGCGGCGAGGGACAGGAGCGTGACGTCATGGTGGCCATCGGCTCACGTCACCGAAGCTACGGAGACTTCAAAGGAAGAGTGCGGCTCCGTAGAAGCGCCCCCGGCGATGCGTCTCTCGTTATCAACCCGCTACAGTCCGACGATACCGGCCGTTATCGGTGTGAAATCATTGATGGTCTCGAGGACGATAGCGTGACAGTGCAGCTAAAGTTTCGAGGTGCGTAACAGATAGCCTATGAAAGGGTCTTAAAGTTACCGATACACTACAATTGTATTATTTTATGTAAGACATATTGTATTAATATATTATTTTATATGGTATTTGTATGTTTATATTATCAATTTATTGTCTGACTAATGTTAAAGCTTCACACTTTTTTCCAAAACTTTATCTCCAAGACTGCACAAACACAAAATGCAAAAAGCACTGCATTAAAAGTACCACAAACACATTTGCCATAATATTCTTTGGATATATCATATAGCCTACACACAGTTATTCAAAACATAAAGCTCTTTTTTCATGTACTTTTTTTCTACAAGATTGAAAGTAACTGGCAGAGAGAATTCTCAGTAAACATGAAAGCAAGATTTAAACTAAACTTTTTTTTTTCCTGACATTTTTTTTTTACATTTGTGGTTGTGAATATGTTTCGAATGTGGATTTATAGGCCTATTCTCAGTGATCAGTGATCAGTGTTTACGGGGGAGATTTAGTTTTGCATTTTAATAGCTTTTTTTTCGAAAACGAGAATCAAGATACTTCCTGATAGATGGTTTTTTTTGTGTTACACAGAGAACTGTGTGTTGTGTTTTACTAAAAGGTTTTCATGGAATTTGAAAACTCTGAAACTGAACTCTGAAACTGAAGTGGAAAAACTTTGGAAAAAGTTAAAGGTGTTTCTGTTGTGTGAGTGTCAGGTTTCGGGAATTGTGTCACAAGTAAAGATTTTGTGTGTAAGGCTGGGTACATACTAAAATATTTTTAAAGTCTATCTCTTAAAGTCAAAATGTGAGAAACCACAAAGGGAAAAAATCCTCAATTTAACCATTTTGCTCCTATATGAATTCTGATCGTAAATATTCAACGTTAAATGATTGCTGGGGTGCATGGTGCTCTTGTGCTCCACAGGTGTGGTGTTCCCCTATCACTCCTCTAGGGGGCGCTATCTGATGAACTTTCATGAGGCTAAGGAGGCTTGTGAGAGGCAGGATGCACACCTGGCCACTTTTGAACAGCTCTACGCTGCTTGGGAAGAAGGGCTGGACTGGTGTAATGCTGGGTGGCTCATGGATGGGACGGCACAATATCCTGTCGTAGTGCCACGAGATGCTTGTGGTGGTACCGAACTGGCACCTGGTGTTCGGAGCTATGGCATTCGGGACAAAAGTCTGGACCGGTTTGATGCCTTTTGCTTCACTTCATCCATAAGAGGTAATAATGTTTGTAAATATTAGCAGAGTTTTTTTATATGTATTCTAATCTTGGCTTATGCTGCTTGGTTTCTGTGATATTTTGTCAGACAAACTTTTAGAATTTTCCATAGTTGTGTTCTTAACAGGTGTTTTGCATTTTTAAATTGGACAAAGGTGAATTAATGGTAATTTCGGCTCAGGATACAGTACATGTGGCTGCAATTGCTCATTCTGGAAAATGTTTAATTTAAAAAATACAATTGAGTAAGACAAGTTGGGTGATCCTGCCAACAAAAGGACTAATTATAAAATAGCCTTCTTCCTTGTCTTCATCAGTCATGCATATGTTTTAAAGCTGTTTGCTTTGATATGCCAATTGTATTTTGTTACCTTGGATCAATTATTGGCATTCTTTTCTGAGGTTAAGTCCTTTTAAGTTGCCAAATATGATGTGACAAGTTACTTTATGTCTTTCTTCAATGCAGGAGAGGTCTACTTCCTGCAAGATCAAATCAAACTAAATTTCACGGAGGCGGTGGAGGCCTGTCAGAGCGATGGAGGTTATATTGCAAAAGTTGGCCAGTTATATGCAGCTTGGAGGTTTGTGGGATTGGACCAGTGTGATGCAGGCTGGTTGGCTGACGGTAGTGTACGTTACCCAATCATCCAACCCAGGATGAACTGTGGTACATCAGAACCAGGGGTGCGCAGTTTTGGCTTCCCTCCGAAGCATTTAAAACATGGCGTGTATTGCTACAAAGTCCGCTGGTAAAAAATACAATTTATTTTAAATGCATAAACACTTTTGTGAAAGCTGCAGTGAACAGTACTTCTTTTTCTACACTACTGAATTTCAAATCATAATAATGTGTTTGTATTGTGTGTTGATTTCATTTGATATGTCCTGGTATTCCTACCAAATTTGCGCTGCAAATACGGTGCTTCTAAAGCAGCATTTAGGTGTCTTTACACAGTTTAATGCTTCTCAGAGTTGGCATAAATGCTTTTAAACAGCAATTGTATGTTTTGGTATTAAAGGGTTAGTTCACCCTAAAATGAACGTTCTGTCATTGATTACTAACCCTCATGTCATTTCAAACAAGTTAGATCTTTGGAGCACAAATTAAGATATTTTTATGAAATTGAAGAGCAATCTGACCCTCCTATAGACAGCAAGATAACTGAAATGTACCCCGTCCAAAAACGTACAGTAATATCTATAGGAGCAGAAAAACAGTTCATGAGACATCAGTGGCTCGACTTCGCTACAAGAAGACTTACGAGACAATAGTTATGTCTTCGGCCATTTTAGAGAGGATCACAACGCATGTGCATGCTTTTTCCTACACATTAATAATCACAGATTACCTTCATGTAATGTAATCTTTAGCTTTATGCAGCATTAGCCTATGTCTTTACACACAAAGAACAACCCTAACCCAGCTTTGTAAAGAAGCTTAAAATGTTCTGTTGGAAAAGTACATTTCAACTGCTAACTTGGATATTTACACTATAAATCTTAAAGTGAAGGTTAAAACTAACTTTATGTGGTCATCACTTTTTATACAGCATGTACAGTTCGACTAGGCTATGTCTTTAGGCTAAATCCTGAAATTGGTGGTAGTGATTCTTTAAATACTTTTATTTTTATTAAAAAAGCATTTTAATGCAAATAATCAGTTAGTCGGTGCCATCTGCGGGTATTTGTATGCAATGACGACTTATATCTGAGCCGTCGTCATTCAAAAAAGGTAATTTTTTTGTCAATAAATATTTTTCCTAAATAAACTATTATGTATGTGTTTTATGTACTTTAGTCATTTCAAATGTTCAGACAACCCAGTAAATCAGTATTTGGAACAATAATACAATAGATAAGCATGACATTCAGGTCATGACCAGCAGGAGGCGCGCCAAAATTAGTCACAAGAACAAAACACACTCGCTTCAAGAGCAACCCAACATCTTTCATTCCGGTGTCACTGAGTTCCTCTTTAGCATTAAGTCAACTGTGGAAAGGGGTATAATTTTCCCTCACCCCTTCCACAGCATTTCATGATCCCTTGGCGTCGAAGTTGTACCTTATTTACACCTGCTTACCAAACATGGATGGAAGGCGGGGGGAGGAGTAGCACATGAAAAGCCAGCAGTGTTCTTCAATCTGGCTTTTTCACTCTACTAACTGCTCATAAAGATGCACAGTGTTAGGTAAGAGAGGTATATTCATGAGCGTTTAGGTTTTTCTTTTCCCCTTGAGAAACTGTCATGAAGTAGGCACTGTTTTGTTTGCCGTATAATTGAGGTCTTGGATGTTGAGTAATGTTGGGTCATGTCCACATGAACTGTCCTTTTTTAACCCATCTCGCAACAATATGTAACGTTAGTACATAAATGGCTGTATGTGTATACAGTGTAAACATATATGCCACAAAAAGTATTTGGATATTTAAATTAATCGTACAGGATTTGTTGCAACTTGTTTTGATATTTTTTATCTAAAGCAACGATGTACTTGTCTTAGCACTACTTGGGTGTACAATTTTATAAATCTGTGCTTTTTTAAAGAATGGAAAAATTGAGAGGTGATACTTTGCCATTATTTGCCATCTAATCACAAATAATACAAAAGGTCATGGAGAAGTTACGGAAATACATTGGTCAGGTTGTGGGAACCACAAATAGGGTAAACATTAAACGTAATCCTTATAATGATCTGGGGTAGAATTACTGTTTATATATTGACTAAATAGAGGCTAAACTCCCAAATTTCTCTCAACATTTCTCTTTCTCTCACACCAACTCATTATTTAACCACAAAAAAATATGAAGTGCATGTTATTTTTTTATGCTAAGATGTTTTTCATTGCAGGTTAATATGCAGAAAG